>MU225854.1:1666244-1677561 GCA_018584345.1 Thuja plicata | reverse complement strand
GGTTGGAAGGATACAGAATGGGGGTAGCCCCTTATAGATATATTGACCCAGAAGGTTTTATGGCAGGGGTAAGAAAATTGTATACTCCTACAATCCCCAATACTAATGTTCACTGTGAATGCATAGATGAAGATGCAACAAGGAACATCTTGGATGAAGATGATATTCAGACAAGAAGACTGAGGATTCAAGTGTTGTTAAATCTTGAGAGACAAATAAGGAGAAATGGGATGGCTTTTGGGGGTTTTTACCCTAATCTCCCATATTTCGATAGGATTAAATCCATGATAGACAACTATTATGTGCTCATAGAACAGCTTGATACTGTTCTTGATAAAAAGGTGCCCAAGAACCTGATCATTCAGAATCTGAATATAACAGCAGTAGTGATAGTGATTATACACGTCCTACTAGGTATACTCCACCACAGCAAGATATTTCTGAAGTGCCACAGCTGCAAGGAGCAGAGGGCCACATTGTTGATTTGACAATAGTGACACAACCAGATGATGTAGAAGAACCTACTTCAAAGAGGCAGAAATTAGAGTTAGGTCAGCCTTCAATTGAAGGGAAAAATAAGAAGAAAGATAAGGATAAGGCCTTAGTACCTGGCAATAGGTTATATGATCATAACCTGAGAAAAGCAATTAGGGAGGGAAAGAAACATCAGCCTGATTTAGATGATGAGGTTGAGTTGCCTCTTAAGGCCTATGTTGATGAAAGACTAATTCATCAACAAGAATTTTTGAATGATGACAACTTTGTGAAAACTGAGGAGTTTAAGGACTTCCTGAGATGGTATAAGAAGGAGCAAATAAAAGCACAACCGATAGTTGATGGTAAGGAGACCATAACTAATGAGGCATTGATGGCTCTGCAAACTTATGATCTTGAAAATGAGGACATCTCACCAGAGGATGCTAGGAAATTGGTACTAGGCAGTGGAATATTATTGGCTGAGGGCTGGAATTTAGCATCCGCCTTTATAATTGACCAAATAAAAAAACCGCCAGACCTCAAGATGGCTAGTGAAGTTCAAATGGGTGATGTAATAAAAGAATTTGGGTATAGCCCAAAGTCTCAGGCCTTTGCAATGTGGAGCCTATGCCCAAAAGATCAAAAGCCCCATGTGGTGAATATTCAGCAGAATATGGTGGGCAGTCAAATGGTGTGGACAATGCAAAACATAGGGAATTTGGAGATATCCCAAATCATGACACACTAGGCTCACTTGAATGAAGAAAAAATTAAATAATTTTCTGATAAGTGTAGCGCATTGGTAGAAGAGACCAGTGCATTGGAAAAAGATAGAGAATTATGCAAAATACAAGTACACCAATAGGATCAGGCGATAAAGAGACTGATGAAAGAATTGGAAGAAAAACATGAGGTGATGTATGTACCTATGCAACCACAGCCCTTGCAAATTGAAGAAAAAGAAAATTCTGAAGAGGTGGTTGAGGAAAAGGCTGAGGAAGAGAAGGGAAATGCAATTGATTTAACAGTGTTAAAGGGTGTGTTACAACGTAGAATTGAAATCCTAAAAGATAAAACTGATCTTGTACTCAATGCCTACAACAAATTTCCAGCTTTGCAACCAGAGGTGATGGGGTATTTGGCTATCCTAAACCCCTATTTTACTAAGTGGTCTACTAGGGTGCAATTATCTAAGAATCTAGCATCTTTACAAGCCCTGAGATCAGATTTTCAAGAAATAGTGACAGAAGTTGAAGATGAGATCAAAAGTGTTAATATTGCTCTCTCATTCTTTTAGTGTAAATTGAATCAAATTGAGGTAAAATTAAGCCTCTTTTCTAATAATTTTAATAGGTTTATTCCTTCCTTAAGGGGAGATGATGATCAAGTAAAGGTCCTAGATGCCTGGAGGGGTGAATTTGACAGCAAAATGCCTAGTGATGAGGCATTTATTTCAGGGACAGATGTGGATGTAGAAGGGTTCAATAAGATATTGGATGAAACTTTCAAGGCAAAAACTGACATCAACAAGTTTCTAGTAGATGTCAAGAATATCACTGATACAAGATGGGATAGGCAAAAGGTCCAAATACAGAGTACTCATGACTTCAAGTGGCCATCAGAAGATGAAGTGAAAGCATGGGAGTTGATGACTACACCCAATAGAAAGAAGCTGGTAGTTGAAGAAGAAATTTTGGACGATGAGTAAGGGTGACTACTTGGCGCCTCACTATTGAAGATAAAGTGGACAGTTATTGCAAAATGAGAATGTAGGTGAATCTAAAAATATGGTCATTCAACCTCGACATAACTACTGCCATCTACTATGTATACTATTAGATTCAAGTCGCTAGATGGGGAAAAGAATAAAGAATATTTGTTTCCATCTTTTTGAGTTGGTCATTCCACCACTTCTTCTCTATCTTTATTTTTGTCTCTTCTATATTTTTAGGGTTAGGTTTTCTGAGACCATCCAAATCTTGTAGCATCCTTTTAAAAGGATTCCAAGATGGTTGAAGAGATATATATATATATATATGGAAGAGATTTGTATTATAAGGGGATGAAAACATATTGTAAAAAATCAGTCTTTCTAAATCAGTGTCTATGTTATTTCAAGCTTCAAAGCTTTTTCAAGTATGAAAGAAGGATTACATCAATAAAATACAGTGCAATTTTACTCTTTTCTATTATTGTCTCTTTATTTCCTATGTATGCTTTTTTATGCTTAAGATTGTAAGGCACTCTGAATCATTTTTGGTTATAAGGTGACTATCTAATTACTTGCAAGTTTCTTTCATGCAAAGAACTAAGTTTTGTGAGTGGTTTTAGGAAGCATATCAGTATTTAAAGATTTGATACAGTATTATAGAGGTAATCAAATAATTTGTAAGGAAACTTATCCTAATTGCATGTAGGTTGTAAGGCATCTTACAGTGTTTTGTTTATGTGAGACTTCAAGCTTTTGACTCTGTAACCCAAAGGATAGGCACTGATCTAGATCTGAGTCTGGTAATCTATCATCACCTAAGTTTTCAAAACATTCAAAATTATTTCAAACATACCTGTTACTAAAATATATGAGCTGAACTCATTAAACACTTATGTCAGCAGGACAGTGTCTACTTTGTTGATTCTTTAAAGAGTGAATCATTAGGTTATCCCTCCTAAAATCAAAAGGAAAAAGGATGCAAATCCTTGAATCATTGGTTTATGTTCTTAAAACCATAGCCTGGCTTATAGTAATCTATTTTAAGTTAGTCATTGCAATCTCTAAAGTGTTCTATAAGTTGTTACAGTGAGGTTTTAGGTTCATAACCAGTGAATGAAACAATCCACCAAATACATAGACTAAAATATTAGTAATCTTTAAAAGGTAAACAATTCCTGAGCCTGTGGAGCTCAAAAACAAAGAAAGATATTATCCAATGCTTAGAAATTAGCTTTTCTCTTGCCTAAAAGAGGTTGCAACTGATTATACTAGGTATACTGTCATCATTAGGTAAGTGTTGCAAGAAAAAATGCTAACACAGTCTACACATTGAACATAGTTTAATTGAAGAAGGAAACCAATAAGACACCTTATGAGCTATGGTATGGAAATACACCCAATGTAAGTTACTTCAGAATTTGTGGTATTCAATGTTATATTTTGAAAGATGATAGAAATGGAAAGCTTGAAGCCAAAGGTGAAGAAGGAATATTTCTAGGGTATTCTACCAAGAGCAAGGCTTATAAATTTGTTAACAAATCCTCTAACAAAATCATTGAAATTTCAAATGTCAAAGTAGATGAATTTTATTAGAAAAATGATTAGGAAAGCAGAACAAAATTAGAAGAATACAATAAGTTTGTCTACAATGAACAACCTGACACTCTACCTAAACAACAGTGTATCACTCTCGAGTGATAGAACAATGCACCTAAGCATCAGGCTGCAAACATCAAAAAATTAGGAAATTGATCAAAATGATGTACCAAGCGATGGAGATCAAAATGAAGGTAAAGACGATTATTAGAATCATAAAAAAAAAGGTGAACTGATACTTTCCAAGTATGTCAGAAGACACCATTCATAGAACCATATCATAGGAGACAAAAGTGATGGAATGAGAACAAGAAGTAAGTCACTAAACTCTAGATTTTTAATTTGTGATTTTGAGCCTAAATCTGTTAATACTGCACTAGAAAATGAAGAATGGATCAGTGCTATGAATGAAGAGAAAGAAAAAATTGAGAAGAAAAAAACATGGACATTAGTACCTAGACTAAATGACAAAAATGTCATTGGTACCAAATGGATATTCAGAAATAAACTGAATGAGAATGGAGAAGTCACAAGAAACAAAGCAAGATTAGTATGCAAAGGGTATGCACAAGAAGAAGGTATTGACTATGGAGAAACCTTTGCACCCATTCCTAGACTAGAAGGAGTAATAATTTTGCTTTCTTATGCTGCATTCAAAGGATTCAAGGTATACCAAATGGATGGCAAATCTGCATTCCTAAATGGAATACTAGAAGAAGAGGTATACATTGAACAACTAGAAGGGTTTGTTGATCCTAACAAGAGAAACATGGTTTGTAGAATACACAAATTCTTGTAGGATTAAAATAAGAACCAAGAGCATGGTATGAAATATTTCACTCCTATGTCATAAGTATTGGATTTGTAAGAACAAGTGAAAACAATAATCTGTATTTAAAAAAAGATACTGATGATAATATTTTGATTGCTGAAATATTTGTTGATGATATCATATTTGGAGGTAATGATATGTTATGCAAATCATTTGCTGATGAAATGAGAAAAGAGTTTGAAATGTCAATGTTTGGGGAGATCAAATTCTTTCTTGGTCTACAAATTCTTGAATAAGATGAAGGTATATACATCACACAATCCAAATACATCAAGGAAGTTCTCAAGATATTCAAGATGGAAGACTTCAAGCCAGTTGGGACACCTATGGAAATTGGATGCAAGTTGACAAAGGAAGACAAGTCAACCAAGGAAAATTAGACCCTATATAGATCTATGATTGGAAAGCTAATGTATGTTGTTCATACTAGACCAGATATAGCACATGCAATTGGAATAGTTGCAAGATTCTCTGCTAATCCCAAGGAATCATACATGACTATTGTCAAAAGAATTCTGAGATATCTAAAGAATTCCAAGGACTATGGCTTATGGTATAAAAGAGAAGGAAAATTTGAGCTTCAAGTCTATACAAATGTTGATTGGGATGGAAAATTAGATGAAAGGAAGACCACAATAGGAGGACCATTCTTCATGGGTGATAGACTTGTCACATGGATAAGTAAGAAGCAAGGATGCATCTCACAATCTACTACAGAAGCAGAATATGTGGTTGCTACTAAAAACTGCTCTAAATTGCATGGATCAAGCAATTATCGGAAGGTATGAATATGAAAATTCTTGAAATAATGATTATTTACTATGATAATACAAGTGCAATAAACATGTCGAAGAGCCCAATCATGCATGCTAAGAAAAAGAATATTGCTATCAAGTATCGTTACTTAAGAGAACAAGTGTGTAAGGTCATAAAATAAAAGAACTTCCATCGTAGACTGGTTTAGCCCTTTGAATAAGTGGTTTGGGGTCATGTCAAGTGCCTTGAATGGGTCTTTGACTTGGATATGGCTTTCCCCCTTATTCTACCCCATTTCCCACTTTTCTCTAGCCTGTTTCTAGCATCCTAAACTGCAAACCTGAGACTTCTGACCTCAGGGTCAAAATCAACCTTTTTGGGTCAAGGTCGACCTCAACCTTGACCTAGGTCAAGGTTGACCTTGACCCTGACCTAGGTCAGAATCAACTTTGATTCTGACCCAGGGTCCATATTTCATGTTTTTTGGGTTTTTGAATGTCGGGCTTCGGAAAGGTTTAATTCCCACTTTCATGTCAGCTATTTCAGTCTTCAGAGCAATGAATCTTGAAATTATATTTAATATAGCTACACTTATAGGTATAGTTCTAATGTGAATTTAATTCTCCTATGTAGGCCTCTCTAGAAGCGATGCAAGATAGGTTAGGGTTGCTCTTATGTCCTTACTGGCTATAAGGACTTTCTTACACTTTCTCATATCCTATTAGGGTTCACTTAGATACCATCCTCTATATAAGATCACAATACTATTCTTCCAACTTCTCCACCTAGTTACACCAATTCAACTTCTTGCTAAATCAATGACTCTACCTTGTTGTCAACCTTGCATAAACACACAAAATGACTCCTTCTTGTTTCATAGTGAATGGGGGGATGTGTTTATATTTTATTAAATCCCATTCCACCTTCTCATTTCAAACCAATGGATTTTAGTGACTCAAACTCACCAAATTGTCCACCTTGCACCAAATAGGGCTACTAGAATCAGCCCTACAAACAAGGATTTCTCCCTTTTACTCAAAAATATCCTTAACAAGCTCATAAATAGATTTTGTTTTTGAGTAGCCTTTTGGCAGACCTACAAGATTTTGAAGGTCTCAACTCTACAAGTTGTCCATACACTAGAAAGAAACTTTTGGCCTAAGATTGAGGGTCTCAACTTACTCTAGACAGTCTTCTCTAGGGTCACTTCACAACCATGCCATAAATTTTCTTGGGAACTCCTCCTTCTGGATTCTAATCCTTTACACATCCCCCTAACTTCTTCCAATCTTGGATTGAAGCTTTGAATGCATTCATCCCACTTTCTTTTTCTCTCAAGCTCTGATGCTGCCTAGCCGGGTGCTATCAACTTGCCTAGGGAATCATGCTAAAATTGCCAAAACTTGTTTCTAGGGCCCCTACTCTTACACACACCATATAATAAAATTCCACTCCCAAATACCAAATACCCATAAAGTTTCTATGGTGGGAAAAGGAGTGGCAAGCACATCTTCCTAAATTACTCAAACAGTGGCAGCAGATTGCCTAAACACAAATGATTTTCAAAACTAACCAAAATGAATTCCTCCTAACTTTCTCACTGAATGGAAAAGGTTTATAAATTTATTATAGTCAAGGATACAAGGTTAGAACATGAATCTCAATCCATTATCCCATGCATGCAACCAAAAAGAAGCTCAGAGACTGTCCACTGTGACAGCAGATTGACACAACACCAAAACTCTTTAAAACATAAGAAGATGACCTCCTTCATACTTTTAATCTAAATGAAAAAGACTCATAAGTTCATGAATAAAATTAAATGAACACTAAAACATATCTTCTAATCTATTTTATCCTTCATACAAGAAGATGACAGTGGCACTGTGAAACTGTGGAAATTGCAACAGTCAGTGAGAAAATATTTTAAAATGTGATTAACATGGCCTCCAATCTAACCCTGGTGTGAAGAGAAAATATTTATCCCAATCATATGAACAAGGATAAATAACCAAAACTATATTTTACTTCCTCTCTCACATACATGCAAATGGAAATATCAAAACTGTGACTGTTTTAAAAAACACCATTAAACTCTTTCATTCAATCTCTTTGCTTGCTGTTACAAATGCTAGATAGTGATTTTGAATAGGTTATCCACATCCTATGTAACCTCCAATCATGGATTGAGGTGTTACAAACTATCATTCCTTCTCCTAGCTCGGTCTGCAATATCTTCATGAGAGTTGCCATGCAAAATCGAAAAGTTGTCATGGCAATTTTTTGTCTTTTTGGATTTTCCCTTGAAGTAGGACTTGGAATATTCCTTGGGAATTTATTAAGGAATATTGATGATTTCTAAGAACAATTTAGCATCTTGACAATCATTCTTTCCTCTTTTTCCATTTTTAGCACTTTTTGGCCAAGTTGACAACTTTGGCAAGAAATGACAACTTTTTGCAATATCACTCCAACCTATGATGTTTGTTCTCCAATTGTTTCCATATGAAAAATAACCATCCTCAAATTCATTAAAAAACATATCCTAAGCTATTCAATTCCTCTTTTCACTCTAGGACTCATCTCTGCAATATTGGCAAGAGAACACACAAAACAACTCTACTAAGCAAACTATCTAGTCATGGATTGACCTAGTCATAACCATCTTAGGGAAATAAATAAAATGACCTTCTAAGGTCCACACTAACTCTCCTGACTTGGCTAGAGTTAGTACATGTTAGGATCA
Organism: Thuja plicata; assembly: GCA_018584345.1. Lineage (NCBI taxonomy): Eukaryota > Viridiplantae > Streptophyta > Pinopsida > Cupressales > Cupressaceae > Thuja > Thuja plicata. The sequence goes on along the minus strand of MU225854.1, from coordinate 1,669,443 downwards.
AATAACAAAGTAAGAAACATAGGGGTAAATCTAGGTGTGCTCTTGCACCAAGAATATTGTGCCCTAGATTTGTATATAAGGAAGCGTTCTCCTCTCATTTTCTCTAACCATCTAAGACTTTAAAAAGAAAACTCTATGCATGATCTATTGAATAAAGAATACACTCTCAATAATCCAAGCATTCAACCATCTTCAAACACTCAATTCATCAAGGAGATCCATTGGTATCCATTAAAGGATTCAAGCTCTATGGAGCCCTCTTGTTGAAGATTTCTCTATCCACATTCCTCCAAGCCTCTTCCTATTCTAGGATCCATTCAAGATTGGTATTGAAGATCTACAAGAAATTGATTTGAGACATCCTAAAACTGACATTCTACATCCTACATTGATTTGGTTCATACATACATGTGGATTCATGGATTTGAATCTGCCACAAGGGTTTCTATACAAGCAAGGTGAATTTGTTCATTTACTTTGTCTACTTATGAAATTTCAATTATACTTTAAGGTTAATTATGAAACTGGGCTTTGACCAAGGCAAACCCTCCCCCCCAAAAAAAAACAATTTTTCTTGCAGGGACAAGTTCTACATAGAGAATTGGAGTGCAAATTCAGATACCCTTTTTGGCAAACTGATGGGATCTAGAAATAGACTTTCTGTCAGACATTATGGGTCAGAATTGACATTCTGTTCTAGGTCACAATCGGAAATTTTGGGTTAAATCTAACATTCATTTCTGGGTCAGAATCAACATTTTATTATGGGTCAGAATTGGAGATTCTAGGTCAGAATTAGAAATTTTGGGTCAAAGGTGACATTCATTTTTGGGTCAAAATCGCAACTGAGTCAGATTCAGAAAAGATTTATGGGTTTTCTTTGTATTTGCATTTCTATTCCAGATTCGGTTGCAAATTTTCCAAAAACTCAATGCATACACCTGAAAATAGCATTCTTTAGATCTATAGCATTTTTAGGTTAGTACTTGTCTTCAATTCATTTCAACTAAAGTTTTAATCTTCCTAAATCTATTACACATGCTCTTCTATAAAATGGAAGTTAGGTTTTTTCTCTTTATCCCTATCCTTAGTAGGTTGATTCATTTATGCATTGATCCTTTCTTTGGGGTTAATCAATTTGGATCTTCCCTGTATGAAATTTGGGATTAAGAGGAAAATCATACCTTCTCCACTATTCCTGCATCACATTCAATATATATATATATATATATATATATATGCACACATCACACATTAAATTTACCCTTTAGATTTCAATAATCTCCCATTTTCACATAAAACACATATTTTCTTATATTACATTTTGGTGAGCCCGACGTGAGACAAATATTTCTTTTTTGGTGTTAGATTTACATTTTTATGTTAGATCTTGTATGCATATTAGATTATCTTTCTTTTATGTTCTTGCATTTACATTTCAAAAATTAAAAATCAAAATCTTGTGTTTACTAAATTAGTTCATTTGCATTGCATTGGTGCATGAGCTTTACTACTTCTAGTCCTACTTATAGTATCCCGGTTAGAAAAAGCCATAGACTTATGGGTTCCTTTGATCTAGATTCCTCCTCTCCTTTCCTTAGGATCCCGGATGAAAATTTGACCACACATGATTCCAATCCTTCTATGGATCATAACTCTTCTCACTCATCTCATGATGAGGATGATGCTTTAAGAGTTCCTCCTGAAAAAGTCCAAAAAATTTCAATAGAACCTGATAAAATGGGGAATTGGCTTATTCAAGAAAACCATAATCACGATTCCATCCAAGCTATAAAGGCTCTTAAAAAATTCCTTCGTGATAGAAATCAAGTTTTTAATCTCTTGTGTGGTATCACTCATCTTGTGCATTTGAATGTTAAACCTTTAGCTCAAGAGGCTAAATATCTAGGATTCACTCCTCCTATCACTAGTGGGGAACCTTCTTATATTCCTTTACCTAGAATTCCTACTTACACTCCTCCTTTAATGACTACATCTCTTCCAATTTCATCTATTCCTATGAGTGTTCCACTGGTGTCTGTACCTACCTCACATCCTTCTTACCATAGTGTTCCTTTTATATATTCCAATCCTCTTCCAATTGTGGTTCCAAGTGTTCCACCAGTTGTGTCTTCCATTCCTGCCACTTCCTACACTTTTCCTAGTGTTCCTAATGTTTCTATGCCACCTATTTCTTCTAATGATTCCATAATCATTAGTTTGGCTCAAACTGTGTCATCTTTACAAAAAAAACTTGCATCCTTAACCCAATCATAATTTAGCATTCCTAGATGTGAAATGGGTAGTCCTTTATCCTTAGATATTATTCATGCTATTTCCCTCAACAAGCCGATATGCCTCATCTTGATAATTACAATGGTAAGGGAGATCCTGTTACTCATGTTAAAACATTTCAAATCCTTTGTAGTGATTATGCTCATGACCATAGGATTTTAGCTAAGTTGTTTTCTAGAAATTTTTGTGATAAGGAATTGCAATGGTATTGTTCTTTACCTCCTTATTCTATTGATTCTTTTGCTAAACTTTATAATACCTTTATCCAGCAATTTCAAAATAACATTGGTCCACAAGTTTCACTAACTGATTTAATGTATTGTAAACAAAACACTAAGGAAAAGTGGACTGATTTTATTGGAATATTTAAGCATTTGTATGCTAAGATTTATTATCCTATTCATGATATTTATATTTTCATATGTTTATTTCAAATTTACAAAAGGATATTAGAGATAAGATTCTGCTTACTGAATTTACCTCTTTTCAACAAATTTGTGCAGCGCTTCATCATTATCAATTACAAGTGACTCAATTTGAGAGAAACACTCCAATGGATCTTGTTCCACTTGATAAGAGTGATTCCACTCCTAATCTTTATAAGTTTCATAAACCTAACAACTATGTAAAGATAAATAAATAGGTGAATGCAGTCGCTGATCAAGTTGTTGTTGCATCCAACAATGCCACTTCTGCATCCACTATTTTCTATATGAATTGTATGTTTACTCCTCTCTATGAATCTTTACATTCTATTATGAGTAGGTTGTTAAGTGCTAATTGTGTGTGTGTATTTGGGTACCTGTTAGATCAACACAAACACTCAATAGGTCATTGCATTAGTATAAATGGTTAGATAAAACATTCAAAAACCACTAATATCGGCCTATTGCCTTCTAACTAG
>MU225854.1:1644030-1656661 GCA_018584345.1 Thuja plicata | reverse complement strand
AATCAGTGATAAAAATCACCTAGGACATTAAATTGATTAAAAGAAATATGCCAAGTAGTAACAGGGTCGTTTGGACATAAATCGAGGGTATGATCACACTTAGGGCAAATAGGGTCCATAGTTGCAACAGACCAATTTTAGGTGGTTACACTAATATGATTACCTTGCCTCCTATTTGACCTCTTCTCCCTACTACAATGGCATCAAAATCCTTTGATCCTAAATATTTTTTTCAATACCATCAACAGATTCTGCCTCATTTTGCATCCACTTTTTACTAATTTGTCTTCATAGGTTTCAGGTACAGGCTCATTTTTGTCATAAAGGCTCGCATCCAGGATACACCCTCACATCATAGAATATAGGCTCGCATCCTGGATATCCTGAGTTGTTTCTGGGAAAGGCTCGCATCTGGTATGTATTTCATCATTTTTGGGGGTGTTTCATCGCATCTGGTAAACATAATCATATTTAGGAAATCTAGGATTGCATCTGGTATTTGAACTTACAATATGAAAAATCTAACCACTAATACTTTAATATTCATTGTCTCTGATGTTTTCACAACTTAACTTATGTTTGTATATTGTTGTTAGAGCTAAAAGAGTTGGAGAAGGATTCCTAATGTGTGTTTTTTCAAGTTGTCATTCCCTTGTATTGACCTCCATTTTGTTTTTTTTTCACACTAAGAATATTTTCTACTCATTTCTTAAATCAATCAGATAAGTATGCTTTTTTCCTTTAAGGAAAATCAGAAAATCAAACATTGATTTAAAACTTGAAAGGAATTTGGGGTAACTCAACAAGTCAAACAAACTCACTATTTAACTTCATTTTGGCAAAGTAATTGAACAACACAAAGAATTAAATTTTGTGGGATAATTGAACAACTTCATTGTCTAAATTTTGGAAATAGTAATTGAACAATCAAATCACCTAATTTGGGGAAACTAAACAATCAAACTTTGCTTTCAAAGTACTATGTTTTCATAATTTAGGAATATTTAAATTGAGCTCAAATAGCTTGAAGGAATGAACATTTATTGGAGTGTTTTGGAAGAAAATGACATAGACTATGAAAGTATGCTCTTCTTCTTTCGAAGAATCAGAAATCTAGAAATCCTATGCTCACCAATCCTTTGTATACTTATTTAAATAGTAGAGGGCCTACCGGTTGAGGAAAAAATTTCCCAGGAATGACCCAAGTGAGGACAGGTTTTATGCCAACCCTTTCAACTCACTAATAATAGTTGATTCCTCATAGGCCAAAGCCTCGAAAGACAGAATCAGTTTTGTTCTTGGAATTTCAACATCAGTCCTTGAACATGCTTGGGTATGTGTAGAGCAAAGCCACTTGAATCTTGCTTGCGAGACTACACATATTTGAGTACTCATAGGGCTATACGCCTCAATTTTTCCTTGTGTGATTCTATGGGAGACGGTTTCGAATGGATTGCCCCATCATAAACAATGAACTTTGTAGTCTAAATACCTTATTCATCCTTGAAAGGCTGATAATCCTTGTGTAAGGGAAAAATTATTTTCCCCAAGACACTTGTCATATCATGCCCTCACTTGCATTTGGAGTTGGATAATATGGTATCATGACTAGAGCCATTGTGTGCTTGGTGATGGCCATATTTTGATTAGCATTTGAGTGTGTAACTAAGTCAACAAGAAAGGATTTTCATCCTCTACCTAGAAAATAGGGTGTAAGAATGTATTTGTTCACCCCTAACAATGCAAATCTACTTGACATGTCTGAAAGTTCACTAACAACATAAATCATCCAAACAAGCAACACAAATTAGTCCTTTGGCTACATGCTATATTTTTCACTCACTGGAAGAACTCAAAAACAACCTATTATCAAAAAAAATTGCATGAACTTCAAGACAAATCAGACACTGAATTTCTAGAGCAACACAGAGTCATTTTTGGTCAATCGTAGCTCACATCTGGTGTGCAAAATCGCATGCAGTGTGCAAGCTCGCATCTGGTAAAATTTGCATCGCTTTTAGGGAGAAATATCGCATCCCATATACTTAGGCTCACATCTAGTTTTTCAAAAACTTGCACACAAAGTGTCACATCAAGGACAATGGGCACTTGCATAGTTGCCTCTCAAAGAAAGTTATTTTATTTGGATACCCTTTTGGCTCATTAGTCTGTCCCTATTGCTTTTTATGGTCTCTCAGTTACTGTGTCAAATACTTTTTCAAACGTCTACCTTGCATGTCCTGTCGATTTCTCGCAATCATACTCAATATATGTGGTCTATCCACTTTTCAAAAACAACTTGATTCCCATCTCACTATCAAGTCATTCTAACCCTTTGACACTAGAATCATTTACCTCCACCAAAAATCAAATGATACCTCTACCTAAACACACTCACTTGAATGATTTGAGACTCTACTTGAAACTATCAAGAAACTTTGACAAAGTTGAGATACAAAGACATGGTTAACACAATTCACAACAAGTACACTTATAAAGAATCAGAAGTTCCTCCAAGATCACTGTACTTTCAGCAAGAAGAAACATCTCGCAGTTCCCTGTTCAATTTAGACTATCCAGAAATGGAAAAACCCACTCACGAATGGAGTGAGGATTTTGAGGAATATGAAAATGATAAAAACCAGAAGCATGAAGATAGCGATGGTGAAGAAGAACAACACTTTGATCATCCTTTTTTTGGTTGAGACAGTGAGGAATCCATCACTGAAGAAGAATACAATAAACTCAAACAGAGCAAGAAATTCCAAAATACATTGGAAAAGATAATTGGCAAAGATAAAGAGAAATACTTTCTCCATCTAGCATCCACTAGCATAAAATTACCTAAGGATTATGATTTTGAACAACTAAAAGAAAAGGAGGTGTCAACTCATATTTCTATTCTTTCCAAACAACTAACCTTGATGCAAACTAAGCTTTCAAATCTCAAACAGGAGAAGGCTAAACCCAAGAAAAAATACTCTTTGGATTCCATTTTTCTATTTCCTTTCGATAAGAGTATTAATATGGTCTCATTTCCTCCCAACATGGCAAGGCCAAAATATGACAAATATTTGGGAGAGACCAACCCACATGACCATGTGAGAGAATTTTGTGCTCTGAGCATAGAATACATGCATGAACCTACATACCTCATGAGGCTATTTCCAGGAAGCCTAGGTGGAAACATCATGGAGTGGTTCTCAAAGCTTACATCTAAGGTAAAAACATTTGAGGAGTTAGTTCAACAATTTATCTAGCATTACTCCTATAATATACAACATGATGTTACTATGATGGATTTGTGCAACACTAAACAAAGAACTAGCAAATCCTTTACACGCTTTCTACAAAGGTGGAGGAAAATCTTTGCAAGATATTCAAGAGCTATTCCTGAATCTGAGAAAATGGAAATCTTTGTTAATAACTTGATACCTGAGTTGAATTACACATTGCAAATGAAATATTCCCCTAGCTTTGATAGGATGATCAAGAATTCCATTCGTATCGAAGAAGTCATGGTTAAAAAGGGATAAATCACTCTCCAAAGTGAAAACAAATCTACCAACTCCAACAACAATCCTAAATGGTGGAATCAAAAAAAAAAAAATTTAACGATGGAGTGGTAGATGCGCCCAATGCTAATCCTAAACCTACAATGTTCAATATGACAAATAGCATGCAAGCAAGTAAAGATGCCAAGGTAACAACCTCCATACCTAAAGCAAACAACGAGAACAACAAAGGTTGGCCATGGACTTCCAAACCTCAAAGAACATTCAGTCCTTTGCAAGAACCTCTTGAAACTATTTTGAAAACACTCTTGGACATTAAAGTTCTGACAATCCTAGATTCAAAACCATGGGAACTAAAATTTAAACCAATATGGTGGGATGACAATTTCTATTGTGTCTTCCACAATAAAAAAGGACACAAGACTAATAACTGTCTTAAACTCAAACATAATATCCAAGACCTTATTGAAGGAGGCAAGATCAAAGTGGAAAGACACACCACTAATGAAGACCATACAACATTTAAAAATTCATTCCCTAATTACAAGAAAGGGGAAGCATCTAAAGGAAAAGGCAATGAAGTGAACTATGCGTACTCTAAAAATGATAATGTGATCAACATGCTAGACATTAAAACTGAATCAATTAATGTGGTCACTATCAAAGGTGTTCAAAACACATCTTTCCAATCTAATGTGGTAACCCAAAGTCAAGCACAAGTCATGATCAAAGGACCCAATTCCTCATCAAAACCAGCAACAACTTCCAAAATACCCATTTTCACAATCCCCAAGCCAGAAACAAAACAAACAGTTACTATTCCTGCAGAAAAGTATAACTTGGTGGATCAATTACAATGAACCTTTGCTCAAATTTCCATTTTTGAGTTTCTTAAAATCTCCTCGGTGCATAGGGAAATTATTGAACAAGCCCTGCATGCCGTAAATGTGCCAAAGCACCTTGATGTAGACAAATTCCAAGAAATAGTTAATCACGTCTCAGTGCCACATTACCTCTATTTTTTAGAAGAAGATGATAAATCATTGACACATCCGCATAATCAACCCCTTCATATTAAAGTCCTGATTCATAAATCCCGTGTTAGATGTGTATTGATAGATGGAGGCACAAGATTGAATATTTGTACCCTTAATCTAATCAGGAAACTGGGTCTCTCAGAACAAACCATTGATTCAAGAAGCAAAATCACTATCAAAGCTTATGATGAAGAAGAAAGATCCTTTAAAGGTCTTCTTGTTCTACCCATCAGAATCAGGCCAGTTGAAAGGAATGTCATATGTCAAGTTCTAGTTCTACCCTTGGCTTACAACATACTGTTAGGGAGACCTTGGATCCATGAAATGCAAGCTGTACCATCTACCTTCCAGCAATGTATCAAATTCCCACATAATGGGTTAGAGGTAACAATTCCTGCAAATGCCAATTATACTTGCAACAATATTAAGGTGGGTAGTATGGTCCCGCATAACATGGAAGCTTCAAACAAGATTGTTCCTGAGACTACCAAAGACATGGTTATGAAAGGATTTGGAAAGACCTTAAAACTTGAAGAAACTATCATGGGAGAATACAAGCTGGACATGACCCCATCATTGAGATAACTTCCAATGTCACCAAGATCCTATGGGAAACCTTCCCCATCTTTCACACCTACTACATCTAAAAATCCAAAAATTCACAAAGCGACTGGTATGGTTAAAGCATCTACCTCCCAAGGGGATGATAGTGAAGAACAAGCAGTCTTGGCATGGCTTTACCAGAGGGAACCCAAGTAAACAGAGGTAAAACATGTGGAAATATCCTTGAAAAAGTATGGTAAAGGATACGATCTCCTCAAACAAATGGGATATAAAGGAAAAGGACTTATTGAACCTGTACACATGGAATTTAGGGATACCAAAGATAAAATAGGGCTAGGTTTCAATAATGAATCTGAAGACCCTTCTTTAAGGGATAGTCTAATCTTTGATGATGGAAGTGATAAAGAAGAAGAAATAGAACTAGAACAATGGTCCTATGAGAGATTATTACATGTTGGTACGGAGAATCTTGAATATCAAGGAGAGCGATATGTGCCAATATTTGAGGTACCACAAGAAACTCATATCCCCCTATTACCACCAGCTACTATTCAAGATGTAGAAGAAACAACATAAGACAATCCAGTGGTACCATTGATAGCAATAGCTACTGAAGATACACCTTGACAATAGGATTCACATCCTAACTGGGGGCAGTTAGTCACAATTTCACATGTCCTTGATTTACCACACTTTTATCTACAAGTGGCTAATAGAGTAAATCAAGTAACTATTGCTGAATTCTTAAACATGTCTGATGATGAAATAATAGACTCCCATGATTATGAGTGGGATGAACTATCTATTTCCATAGAGGACATTGAAATAGATGTGATTCACATGTTTGTAGCTCCATTAGAATATAGAGAACATTCTAACACTGCAAATAATAGTGTTGATATTCCTAAAGCAGAGGAGGTATTCCTTCCCCCACTCATTGATGAAGAAACTGGTATTTTCCTAGACCTGGAGGAAATTCGAGGCTACAAGCTAGGATCCTCCTTTTATGGAGAGATGAAGATGAAAGTTCCACTAACGAGTTACTAGAGTTCGGTCCACATATAACTAACAATGACTTCGATAATGACAATCTGACTCTGATTGATCTAAACATCGATGAAATAGACTTAATAGAACATGTCATGTCAGTTAATAGTCTTGATGCTGACGTGATGTTGTCCTTCCCAAGATCTAACTCCTTGTCTTTAATAAACCTGGACCTAATCGATTGGACTAATACATATTCTACTCATATCCTTAATTTCCCTAATGACTACACTTTGGCTTGCTATCTAAATGCTTGTGAACCTTACCCTTCTTCCACCAATGCAAGGAGCATGAGCATGTCACAGGAGGATATCAAGTTTCTTAGTCACAAATTGAAAAATACAAAGAAGAAAAGAACTGACGGTGAAAACCACGTTGTGGCAATGTCAAATTCTAAAAAAGTAAAAACAAAAGATGTATCTGATGGTGAAAACCTCTCAAAGGTACCAAAGGATGAGATTCTTGATATCCTCCCCAAGCACTTTCGGGAAAGATATTCAGTTTTGATAGAACCAACACAACCAATTAACTTGGGCACAACTGAAGTTCCTCAAATTGTTCACCTAGCACAATCTTTGTCAGATAAGGAGAAGACACAATTCACTGAGTTCTTGAAAGAGAAGAAGATCAAATTTGCATGGTCTTACATAGATATGCCTGGGATGGATCCTGAATTGATAATACACCATTTATCTATAGCTCCTGGGATCAAACCCGTAAAATAGAAACTAAGAAAGATGCATCCTCATGTTGCATTACTGGTAAAAGAAGAGCTAGAAAAATTATTGAAAGTTGGATTCATCAGAGTCATCACTTACGTAGATAGATTTCTAATGTGGTCCCAGTATCTAAATCAGATAAATCTATTAGGATCTGTATAGACTTAAGAGGCTTAAACAAGGCATATCCTTAAGATGATTTTCCACTACCCAACATTGATATGATCATAGATCTAACCACAAGTTACCAAATGTACTCATTAATGGATGGTTTCTCAGGCTATAATCAAATTAAAATTGCTCCTAAAGATCAAGAGAAGACTGCATTTACATGCGCATGGGGAACCTTTTGCTGGAACGTTATGTCATTTGGGTTAAATAATACAGGTGCTACATATCAAAGAGCCATGACTACTATATTCCATGATATGATGCATAAAAACATGGAGGATTATGTGGATGACACCTTAGCTAAATAAAAAGAAAGAAATACTCATATTGATGACTTAAGGAAAATATTGGATCGTATGGAGCAGTTTCAACTTAGGCTCAATCCAAAGAAATGTGCCTTTGGAGTCCAATCAGGAAATCTTTTAGGGTTTATTGTCTCAACAAAAGGAATTGAGGTAGACCCTACAAAAGTCAAAGCTATACTAGAAATGACTCCTCCACACAACATTACTCAAATGAGGACATTAAAAGGGAGACTCCAATCAATCAGGAGGTTCATGTCACAGCTTGTAGATAGAGCGCAACCCTTTACCAAATTGCTACATAAAGGTATCACCTTCAAATGGTATGAACATTGTGAAGCCAACTTTAGAAAATTAAAACAGCACCTGGCTACTCCTCCTATTCTTATGGCACCCATCCATGCAAAGCCATTACTCTATATATTTCAGCTACAACCACCTCACTGGGAGTATTTCTAGTACAAGAGGATGAAACCAAAAAAGGAAAGAGAAATATACTACATCAGTAGAATATATCTTATGAGCTCAATTACAATATTATTGAGAAAGCTTGCTTATTAGTTGTCTTCACATCACAAAAATTGAGACATTACATGCTATCACATATAGTAAGGCTCATTTCAACTATAGATCCTTTGAAGTACCTTTTAAGAAAAACAACATTAACATGACATCTGGAAAAATAGGTCCTCATTCTGAGTGAATTTGACATTGAGTATGTGGACAAAAGAGATATTAAAGGACAAGTACTCGGAGATCAATTACCTGATTCACCACTCCAAGATAATGAACCTTTAAGAATTGAGTTCGCTGATGAAACAATTATGCATCTAACTAAGTATCCGTGGAAGATGTACTTTGATGGTTCTTTCACGCAACAAGGCTCTGGAGAAGGGGTTCTATTCATAACTCATCAAGGCTAAAAAATACCCAAGTCTTACAAATTGATGTTTCCATGCACAAATAACATTTATGAATATGAAGCATTGGTAAATGGTCTTAAACTTGCTATGGAATGGAAGATTGTAGAGTTACATGTGTATGGTGACTCCCAGCTCATTATTAATCAAGTAAATGTATATTATCAAACAAAAGATGAGAAGTTGATTCCCTGCAAGCTACTAGTTGATAACCTAAATAAATACTTTGTCTTCGTTACATTCTAGCAAGTACCCAAAATAGAGAATAAAGCTACAGATGCTATGGCTACACTGGCATCCATGTCACAACTGAAAGAACATCAATTTTTTTATGAATTCTTGGTGGAAGAATTATCCTATCCAGCCTTTGATCCCCTCAAATACCAAGTAATTTGTGCTTTGAACACCCTAGACCAATCTCGATATGCTAATATCATTGCTTACCTAACTGACCAAACCATTCCCAATGATCTATCTAGGAATGAAAAAAGAGCCTTAATTAGGACAACATCACATTATGTCCTCATAACTAATAAATTATATAAATGAGGTCTTGATGGTACACTTCTAAGATGTTTAGAACACAAAGAGTCGGATCATGCATTAAAAGAAGTCCATGAAGGTGTATGTGGATCACATTCAAATGGCTTTTCATTAGCTAAGAAACTACTCAGAGTAGGATATTATTGGCCTACAATGGAAAAAGATGCTATTCAATTTTCAAAGACATGGCATAAATGCCAAACACATGGAAATTGCATCCATTCTCTTGCTAGAGAACTCATACCATTTATAACACATTGTCCATTTCAGCAATGGGCCTTTGACTTGGTTGGACAAATATATCCTAATTCTTCAAGTGGACACAAGTTCATCATTACGGCCATTGATATTTCATGAAGTGGGTCAAAGTTGTACTGCTAATCAAAGCCACTGGAAAACAGGTGGCTATGTTCATCTTGAACAACATCATTTGTAGATATGGGATACCCTCTTTATTTGTAACAAACAATGGGGGCCAATTTAAAAACCAAGACATCGACAAACTTTGCACATAGTTTCACATTACTCAACATTGCTCCTCAATCTATTATCCTACAAATAACTGTAAGTCTAGCAGAGACTGAAATTTACAACTAAATCCGACACTATGGGCTTATAGAATGAGCATCAGAACACCAACTAGAGCCACACCATTTTCCCTAGTCTATGATGTGGAGGCAGTACTACCTATTGAGGTTGAAATCCCATCTTTGTGGGTATCTTTACAAGGTCTTGTTACTAATGAGAAATACCACATTGATCGAGTAAATTATTTAGACTTACTTGATGAATGCAAGCAACAAGCATTCGATCATCTGAAGGTGTACAAGAATATTCTCAAGATCCTACAAATAACTATGAGTAAGTCTAGAAGAGACTGACATTTACAACTAAATTTGACACTATGGGCTTATAGAATGAGCATCAGAACACCAACTGGAGCCACACCATTTTCCCTAGTCTATGATGTGGAGGCAGTACTACCTATTGAGTTTGAAATCCCATCTTTGTGGGTATCTTTACAAGGTCTTGTTACTGATGAGAAATAATGCATTGATCAGGTAAATTATTTAGACTTACTTGATGAACGCAAGCAACAAGCACTCGATCATCTGAAGGTGTACCAAGCACGAATGTCCAAACGATACAATAAAAAGGTCAAACCAAGACAATTTTAGATGGGGGGTCTTGTTCTAAAATAGAATCCTAAAAACCATCCTAATAGAGAATAGAAGGGAAGGTTTGAACCTAACTGGGTGGGACCCTATGTCATTACTGCAACTTTTGGGACTGGAGCCTATTAGCTCGCTACACCTGAGGGAGATATCCTTCCAGATCCTATAAATACTCTACATTTGAAGCAGTTCTACGCTTGATGTCTGGCTAACTGAGCCTATATAGTGAAAATCTTAGAAAATACCAAAAACATCAGAAAATTGATCCAGAAGAAATCCAAAAATAGTGGAAAAGTCCCGAAGAAAGGTATCCTTGGTGAAAACATGGCAAACAGGCACCTTGACACTACAAAAAAAATCAAAATAGAAAAAATAGCAAAAAAATTTGAAAAAGAGAAAAGTGCCTTGATGAAAACCTAGCAATCAAGAATCACTTGTATTTTGCGCTCCATCTATCAATACATTTCTAATACTAAGCCTTCACGGTTACACCTATGCTATGAGTTGACTATGTTTCCTTACAAATATCCTATCCTTGCTTGGGATTTGTCTGCATTTTCTGTATTAGGGAACAAATCATTTTGCATTGCGGGCATCTTTGCTAACATGTTAGGTTGTTTCTGCTAGGTCATCCTAAGATGGTTTTCCTTCCCACATAATGCTTCTTGATACTTGCACAAAACTGTCACTTTCATGAAACATGGGTGTGTCTTTCAAAACCATCTATCTGGCACAAACATTACACTCACATTATGGTGTTCCTAAGCACTACATTGAATTGCGAACAAAGACACAGTTATACACAGACATGGAACACATTTTGCTTAAATTCCACATTTTGATTGATTAATCTCTACTATGCTTGACAAATGAATCAATAGTATTTCTCAATACTACTTAAACAGATTTTGATCTTGGTTTGATTATGACTCTTTTATGTACCGATGATGTTTTAACTAGGGGCATCTAAGCAGTTATAAGTTTTCTTTGATTGATTTTCAATTGATAGTTGTTATGTATTCTGAGTTACTCCATGACGTATGTGCAAAGACAAAGAGTCACAAGGATGAGGGGCATAAAATTTTCTTGGTTTTATGCGTATGGCGATTTTTCCAAATGATCCTATAAACTTCACCTAACTTGGATGTTTATGGTAAGAGCTACCAACACGAGTGGATAGCTGCATATATCTCGATCTTTGTTATGTATAAACTATGGTGAAGTTGAAATGATTTCCTTGTCTATTTTCTAAAGTCAGATTCTCACGAAGGTATATGAAGCATAATGTACCCAAGGATATGAATTTTTAAGATCATTGCAGGTCTAATATCTTACCTTACACCGATTCTGATATAATAAAAGGAAGGTGACTAACTTGTTATCCTGGCTTCTATGCCTTGATGCCTAAGTCTATTTCTGACATTACATCCAATAAACACAGTATTCATACTTTCATAATATCAGTGGGTATTAGTGATTGTTTTACTATCAGGTGGTATCCATTCCAAAAAGCACCCAATGATGATAAAAATGTTACAATATCTACAAATCAGTGACAAGTCCTAAGCGTTTGAATGTAAATGCATTTACAGATTGCATGATTCATTTTTACAATGAAAGAAACAGTATAAGGGATTTGTGCTCAAAATGATTTCAAAATTCATTCATAACTCCAAGTTAATTACATCATAAATATTACTGATATCAATATCATTGCATATCCATAACATAAATTTTGCATTCATACATGAGAAAGAGAAAATCCAAAAAACAACATTCAAGCATTGTGTTTTATTTTACATCCTAAGTGCATCCATACATTTACTTGCATAAAGAAAATCTCAAAAACATACATTCATTTGCATATTCCCATAGCATCATTTAAAACATATTTATATCAGTAATAAATCACATAAGCATAAATGGCGTCATCATCTGACTCTAACTCATCATAAGACCAAGATAAAACATCCATCACATGTACATAAAAACATCTATCAAAGCACAAAAAACCAATGTTTATACTGTGTGTGTATATTATGTACCTGATAAGAGAGACACAACACATCAATAAGTCATTGCATTAGTTCAAAAAGGTTAGATAAGCATGTAAAACCAACTAATATCGACCTGTTACCTTCTAACTAAGAAAAGTGTGATTAGTAACATAATAGCCCTTAGATTATGCTACAATCAGTGACATATACAACCTAGAATGAAGGATTTTGGTTTAAAACAAGCTAAATAAAGAGAAAACATGCATTCTAGCTCTAAGAATGGAAATAAGAACAATGTAAAAGCATGGAATATGAAGTGACATATGAGTTTAAGATTAATCTAATAGTATAACATTATATTTAAAATATGAGATGAAGGCTCCTTTGCTCTCAAAAATGGCTTCTATTTATAGAAGAATGAGAGAGAGAGAGGGGGGAGAAAGGCTCATTTATGAGTTAAGGGACTCATTAATGGTGTAAGAGCCATTAATGCCTTGGGCATTAATGAGGCATAGAGGAGACATAGGCTTAAGGCATCTTCATTAATGAGGCATTAATGAAAGCCTTAAAGAAGCATGGGGAGGGAGTAAGGTTCAACTTGGCAAGTTGGTCCCTTAGGAAAGTCATGCTTGAGAAAGTTG
>MU225854.1:1631032-1643810 GCA_018584345.1 Thuja plicata | reverse complement strand
GACTATAGCCATTTTAATTAAATTAAATAGGCTAGGGGAATGGGTTATTTGCAAGTGGGTAATTGATTTAGGGATTTATTTAATTTCTTTATAATTAAATACTATAGCCATGTTTGAATTTGATTTGATTTAAATGGTTTGAATTGATTTGAATCATATGGATATAGTAGTTAATATAAATTAGTGATAAAAATCACCTAGGACATTAAATTGATTTGAATAATTACGCCAAGCAGTAACAAGGTCATTTGGACATAATCGAGGTTATGATCACACTTAGGGAAAATAGGGTCCATAGTTGGAACAGACCAAATTCAAGTGGTTACATTTTCCCCTGTTTGAATTGATGTGCGAGCAACACATTGATTCAAAGAAAGTTTTCAATTTTTTTGACTTCAGAAAGATTGAGAATCTCGTTCTTGTTTTTCGAATGAAATTTTGATGAGATCAGTCTCGCACTTGATTGAACCAAACTTGATAGAATTGATTTTGAACTTGGTTGTCGTCCAAAAATTAATAAAAGATTTTATAGATACCAATTCTGAACTTGGTTGTCTTCCAAAAATTGATAATATTGATTCTGAACTTGGTTGTCATCCAAAAAGCCAGTACAAAGCTGCCAGGAGCTTTTAATAAAAATCTTCTAAAATGAGGAAACATAAGATATCCATCTCATGAGAACCAAATCTTTTTATCCAATAGTTCTGACTTAGTCAAGGAAATTGTCATGCCCCTAGTTTGTTTGATAACGAAGTCATTTTGATGTTGTTCGAGCAAAAACATTTATTTGATGATAGTATGATCATGCCCCCTTAGGAACGAAATCAAAGGAAAAGAATAAAATCCCTCAATTGAAAGAACGTATCACTTGCAGGAATCAGCTAGGACAAGAAAGAATGGAGTAGAAGAAGTGAAGGAAAGAAGGTGTGTTTAAAATTAAACACATGATTACCAAGTTAATCACACTTTAAAAGGTGAGTTCAATTTTGTTCCCGATAGATCAAAGATTTTGGGAATCAATAATATAGATGATGCAATTAACTTGGATTTTTGGAAGAAGATAGAAAGCATTTTTTAGCACAAAAATTCCTTATTTTGTTATTTCTATTATAAATGCACCATGCAATCTCTAAATGCAACTATATGAAGACTCTTAGGACTTGTCACTGATTAGCAAATATTGCAACATTTTTATCATCATTGGGCACTTTTAGAATGGATACCACCTGATAGTACAACCATCACTAATACCCATTGATATTATGAAAGTATAAATACTATGTTTTATTGAAATGTCAGAAATAGACTTAGGCATCAAGGCATAGAATCCAGGATAACAAAATAGTCCCCTTCCTTTTAATATACCAGATTCTGATTAAGGCAAGATATTGGACCCGCAATGACCTTGAAAATTCATATCCTTGGGTACATTATTATTTGTATACCTTAGTGAGAATCTGGATCAGAAAATAGACAAGGAAATTGTTTCAAACTCACCGTAGTTTACACGTAACGAAGATCAAGATATATGTGGCTATCCACTCATAGTAGCAGCTCTTACCATAAACATCTAAGTTAGGTGAAATTTATAGGATTACTTGGAACAATCACCATATGCAAAAATTTAAGAAAACATTATGCCCCCTATCCTTGTGACTCTTTGTCTTTGCACAGACGTCATTGAGTAACTAAGAAGACATAATAAATCACCAATTGTGAATCAATCAAAAAAAATTATAATTACTTAGATGCCCCTAGTTGAAAACATCATCAGGACATGAAAGAATCATAATCAAACCATTATCAATCTGTGTGTTAATTAGTACTTTGTTCATTCATTTGTCAAACACAGTAAAGATTCATCAATCAGAAAATTGTAATACAAGCAATATGGTGTTCCATGTCTGTGCATTGATAGGATAATTTGTTCAGGTTTGCGATCCAATAGAGCCTTGTAGGAACTCCTTTAATGTAAATGTCGTGTCAGGATATGTGATGCTTGAAAAGATACCCTTGTTTCGAAAAGTGACAATGTTTTGCATGTATCAAGAAACATTATGTCTATGAGGCAAACCATCCTAGAGAAACCTAGCAACCACAATTGACTATGCCAGTAAAGATGCCCCTAGTGTAGAATGACTTATTCCTAAGACATAAATGTAGACAAATCCCAAGCGAGGATAAGATAGTCATTTAGGAAAATGAAGTCAGTGTTTGAGCACAGGAAAAATTATGAAGGCCTAGTATCAGTAGTGCATTGATAGATGGAGCACAGAACACAAGTAACACCTGATTGCCAGGTTTTCACCACTTGGAAAGATCTTTTTCTTTCTTTTTTGCTACCAAGATGCCTGTTTTACCAGGTGCTCATCAAGGCACTTTTTTCTTTTTCAATTTTTTTGCTATTTTTGCTTTTTTTGAATGTTTTTGTAGTATCAAGGCACCTTTTTACTAGGTTTTCACCAAAAATACCCTTTCTGTAGAACCTTTTTCCAATGTTTTTGGATTTCTTCAGGATCAATTTCCTGAATGCTTTTGGTATTTTGCAAGAACTTTTTGTTGTACACACTCTGCTAGCCAAACATTAAGCGTAGAACCACTTCAAATATAGAGTGTTGATAGGATCTAGAAGAACGTTTCCCTCAGGTGTAGCTAATTGATAAGCTCCAGTCCCAAAAGTAGCAGTGATAACATAAGGTCCTATCCAATTAGGTTCAAACTTTTCTTTCTACTCCCTGTTAGGCTGGTTCTTAGGATTCTCCTTGAGGATGAGATCTCCTACTTTAAATTTGCATGGTTTGACCTTTTTATTGTAACCTTTGGACATACATGCTTGATACACTTTGAGGTAATCGAACACTTATTGTCTGTGCTCATCTAGTAGGTCTAAAGAATTCACCCTATCAATGCGGTACTGCTCATTAGTAACAAGACCTTGTAAAGATATCCGCAAAGATGGGATTTCAACCTCAATAGGTAGTACTACCTCAGCACCATAGACTAGAGAAAATGGCATGGCTCCAGTAGGTGTTCGGATGCTTGTTCTATAGGCCCATAGTGCTGGATTCAATTATAGGTACCAGTCTCTGCCAGACTTGCTCATAGTTTGGTGTAGGATCTGGAGAATATTCTTGTTTGATGCCTTAGACTGTCCATTACCTTGAGGATAATAGATTGAGGAGCAATGTTGAGTAATATGGAACTATTCACAAAGGTCATCAATGTCTTGATTCCTAAATTAGCCCCCATTATCTGTTACAATTTAAGAGGTTATCCCATATCTACAAATAATGTAGTTCAGAATGAACATAGCCACCTATTTTCTAGTGGCTTTGATTAGCGGCACGACTTTGACTCACTTCGTGAAATACTCAGTGGCTGTAATGATAAAATTGTGTCTATTTGAAGAGTTGGGATATATTGTCCAACCAAGTCAAAGGCCCATTGTTGAAATGGCCAATGTGTTATGAAAGGTATAAGTTCTCTGGCAGGAGCATGAATAATGTTTCCATGTGTCTGGCATTTAAGACATGCTTTTGAAAATTGGATAGCATCTCTCTCCATGGTAGGCCAATAATAGCCTACTCTGAGCAATTTATTGGCTAATGAAAAAATGTTTGAGTGTGATCCACATACACCTTCGTGGACATCTTTTAATGCTAGATCAGACTCTTTGAGTTCTAAACACCGAAGAAGTGCACCATCGAGACCATGTCGATATAGGTTGTTAGTTATGAGGACGTAACGTGATGTTGTCCTAATCATGGATCTTTTCTCATTTCTAGATAGATTGGCGGGAATGGTTTGGTCATAAAGGTAAGCAATGATACTGGCATACCGATATTGATCTGGGGTAGTCAAGGTACATATTATCTGGTATTTAGCGTTAGCAAAGGTAGGATAGGATATTTCTTCCACCAAGAATTCATAGCAAAATTGATGCTCCTCTAGTTGTAACATGGATGCCAAGGTAGCCATAGCATCTATAGCCTTGTTCTCTGATCTTGGTATCTATTGGAAGGTGACAAAGACAAAGTACTTCTTTAGATCATCAACTAGTTGTTTTTAGGGCATCAACTTTTCATCTTTTGTTTGATGCTCCTCATTGACTTGATTGATAATTAGTTGGGAGTCACCATACATGTGAAACTCTATGATCTTCCATTCCATAGCTAGCTTAAGGCCATTAACCAATGCTTCATACTCTGAGATATTTTTGGTGCATGGAAACATTAATTTATAAGATTTGGGAATCTTGTATCCTTGTGAAGTTATGAAGAGGACCCCGGCTCCAGATCCTTAATGAGTGAATGAACTGTCAAAGTACATCTTCCATGGATTTTCACTGAGATGCATGATTATTTCATCAGGGAATTCAATTAGTAAAGGTTCATCATCCTAGTGTGGTGAATAAACCAATTGATCTACAAGTACATATCCTTTGATAGCTCCCTATTCTACATATTCAATATCAAACTCACTTAGAATTAGGACCCATTTTGCCAAATGTCCTGTTAGTGTTGTTTTTCTCAAAAGATACTTTAAAGGATCGATCTTAGCAATGAGCTTCACTGTATAAGAGAGAATGTAGTGTCTTAATTTTTGTGATGCAAAGATGACAGCTAAGCATGCTTTTTGAATAATGCTATAATTGAGCTC
The DNA here is from genome assembly GCA_018584345.1 of Thuja plicata. Lineage (NCBI taxonomy): Eukaryota > Viridiplantae > Streptophyta > Pinopsida > Cupressales > Cupressaceae > Thuja > Thuja plicata. The sequence continues at coordinate 1,639,151 of MU225854.1, read as the reverse complement.
ATAAGTGACTAGTGTTCTACTAATATAGTAGATAGCTCGTTCTTTCTTTGTTTCATCTTCTTGTTCCACTAATACTCCTAGGGATGTAGTTGTAGCTAAAATTTATAGGAGTAAAGGTTTCCCATGAATAGGTGCCATAAGAATAGGTGGAGTAGCCAAGTACCCCTTCAATTCTCTGAAGTTTGCTTCATAGTGTTCATCCCATTTGAAGGTAACCCCTTTATGTAGTAGCTTAGTAAAGGGTTGTGCCCTATCTGCAAGTTGGGACATGAATCTCCTGATGGACTGAAGTCTCCCTTGTAGTGTCCTCATTTAACTGGTGTTACATGGAGGAGCCATCTCTAGAATAGCTTTTACCTTTGCAGGATCTACCTCGATTCCCTTTGTGGATACTATGAATCTTAGGAGTTTCCCTGATTGGACCCCAAAGGCACATTTCTTTGGGTTGAGCCTGAGTTGGAACTATTCCATTCAATCCAATATCTTTCTTAGGTCAGCAATGTGAGTACCTCTCTCCTTGGATTTAGCCAATGTGTCATCGACATAGTCTTCCATGTTATTGTGCATCATGTCATGGAATATTGTTGTCATGGCTCTTTGATATGTTGCATCGGCATTCTTTAACCCAAAAGGCATGACATTCCAGCAAAAGGTGCCCCATGCACATGTGAATGTAGTTTTCTCTTGATCCTCAGGGGTGATCTTGATTTGATTATAGTCTGAGAATCCATCCATTAATGAATACATCTGAAAGCCTGTTATAAGATCTATGATCATGTCAATGTTTGGTAGAGGGAAGTCATATTTCGGACATGCTTTGTTTAGGTCTCTCAAGTCAGTAAAGATCCTGATAGATTTATTAGATTTAGAAACAGGGACCACATTGGAGATCCACCCTGCATAGGCAATGACTCAAATAAATCTAGCTTTCAACAACTTTTCTAGCTCTGCTTTTACCAATAATGCAACATGTGGGTGCATCTTTCTAAGTTTTTGTTTCACGGGCTTGATCCCAGGAGCTATAGATAAGTGGTCCATGATGAGGTTAGGATCTAGCCCTGGCATATCAGTGTAAGACCATGCAAAGTTAATCTTCTTCTCTTTTAGGAACTCTATGAACTGTACCTTCTCTTCTTCTGATAAAGATTGTGCCAAATGAACTATTTGAGGATTTTCAACAGTGCCCAAGTTTACTGGCTGTGTTGGTTCAATCAAGACCGAAGATCTTTCCTGAAAGTTTTCCACAAGGATATCAAGAGTCTCATCCTTTGGCATCTCTGAGAGGTTTTCACCATTGGATACATCTTTTTTCTTTACTATTTTGGGATCTGATACTGCCACAGAGTGTTTTTCACCATGAGTCCACTTTTTCTTTTTCTTTTTCAGTTTGTGACTAAGAAACTTGATATCCTCCTATGACATGTTCTCACTCCTTGCATTGGTGGAAGAAATGTAAGGTTCACAAGCATTGAGATAACAAGCTAGGGTGTGGTCATTAGAGAAGTTGAGGATAGGAGTAGGATATTTTTTAGTCCAATCAATTAGGTCTGGATGTACCAATGTTAGGGAGTCAAATTCTAAGAAGGACAGTATCGCATTAGCATCAAGACCATTAACCAACATGACATGGTCTGTGAAGTTGATTTCTTCAATATTTAGATCAATAAGAGTGAGATCATCATTAAAAGGGTTGTTGTAAGTCATATGGGGACCAAACTATAGTGACTCATTAGTAGACGTCTCATCATCATCTCTCTGTAAAAGGAGGCTTCTTGCTTGTGGCCTATGAAATTATTCTAGACTTATGTATTCACCAGTGTCTTCATCAATGATTGGGGGAATGAACTCTTCTTCTACTTCAGGAGGATCAGTATCATTGAGAGGAGTGTCAGATTGTTTACTAGGAGCTAAGGGAGCTTCAAACATGTGAATCATATCTATTCCAATATCTTCAAAGGTGATAGATAGAAAATCCCATTCATAGTCATGAGAGTCTATGACATCATCATAAGATCTATTTAAGTATTCACCGATGGTTATTTGATGTACTTGATTAGATATTTGTAGATCAAAGTGGGGTAGATTGAGGACATGTGAAATTGTGACCAATTGCCCCTAGTTAGGATGTAAACTCTGTGGTCGGGGTACCTCTTGAGTGATTGTTTCTATGGTGTCTCCTACCTCTTGGATGGGAGGTTGTGCTAGCAAAGGAGTGTGAAGATCCTGTGGTACCTCGAAGTTGGGTACATAGCATTCTCCTTGATATTTAGGATTCTCTATACCAATATGTAATAATCTTTCATAAGGCCATGGTTCCAGTACTATCTCATCTATTTTATCGATCCCTATCTCAGAAGGTGGACTCTCTTTGGAAGCAGATTTATCACTTTTAGTATTAAAACCTAGTCTTGTTTTATCTTTGGTGTTGCAAAAATCCAGGGGTATATGTTCAACAAGCCCTTGGCCCATGTTATTTAGAGGTCCCTTTCCCTTGTAACCCAATTTTGTGAGGAAATCATATCCCTTTCCATACTATTCTGGGGATATCTTTACATGTTTGACCTCAGATTCCACCAGTTTGCCTTTGTAAAGCCAATCCAAGAGTGCATGTTCTTCTATGTTATCTGAAGAAGATGTGGATGCCTTTATCATGCTAGTTGCCTTGTGTACTTCTGGCTCTTTGAATGCTAGAGGTGTGAATGTTGATGAAGGTTTTCCATAGGATCTTGGTGACACTGGAAGTTCTATCAGTGATGGAGTCAGGTCCATCTTGTACTCTCCCATACCTGTTTCTTCAAGTTTCAAGGTTTTTCTAAAACTCTTCATAACCATGTCTTTGGTAGTTTCAGGAGCATCTGCATCTATAGCCTCTTTGTTGTGTGGGATCATGCTACCTACTTTGATATTGTTGCAAGTATAGTTAGCATCTGTAGGAATCATCACTTCCACCCCATTATGTGTAAATTTTATGCATTGGTGATAAGTGGACGGTACAGCTTGCATTTTGTGAATCCATGGTCTCCCTAGTAGGATATTGTAGGCCAATGGTAAATCTAGAACTTGACATATGATGTTCCTCTCAATTGGTCTGACTCTGATAGGTAGAGCAATAAGACCTCTGGAGGATCTTTATTCCTCATCATAAGCTTTGATGGTTATCTTGTTTCTAGTGTCAATTGTTTGTTCTGAGAGACCTAGTCTCCTGATTAGATCCAGTGTACAGATATTCAATCTTGCGCCTCCATCTATTAATATGCATCTAACACAGGATTTATGAATAAGGAATTTGATATGGAGGGGTTGATTGTGTGGATGGGTCAATGACTTGTCATCCTCTTCAGAAAAGGAGAGGTAGTGTGGCACTGAGATGTGATTGACCATTGCTTGAAACTTGTCTATATCAATATCTTTTGGAACATTAGCAGCTTGTAGGGCTTGTTTTAGGATTTTCCTATGTACCATCTATATCTTGAGCAACTCAAAGATGAAAATTTTGGCAGAGGTTCATTGCAATTGGTCTACCAAGTCATATTTTTCTCCAAGTATAGTGACCATGTGTTTTGCTATTGGTTTAGGAATAGTAACAAGAGGAACCTTGGATGTTGACATTGGTGTTAGTTTTGGAGGTCCTTTGATTGTAACCTGTGCTTGGCTCCATGTTATAGCATTTGAGTGGGATGAGACACTTTTAATTGAGATTACATTCATGGATTCAGTTTTAATGTTGAGCATATTAATCACATTGTCACTTTTGGAATAGGTGTAGTTTACCTCATTACCCTTCCCTTTAGATGTTTTTCCTTGATTGTAATTAGGAAAGGGTTTGTTGAATGCTGTATGATCCTCATTGGTAGTATGTCCATCTACTTTGATCTTACCTCCTTTGATGAGGTCTTGGATGACATGCTTAAGTTTGAGACAATTATTAGTCTTGTGTCCCTTTTTTTTGTGGAAGACACAATAGGAATTATCATCCCACCACTTGGGTTTGATCATTTTTTCCCAATGTTTAGAATCGGGAATCGTAAGAATTTTGTTATCCACCAATGTTTTTAGAACAGTCTCAAGAGGCTCCCCCAAAGGTGTAAACTTTCTTTGGTGTTTTGAAGTCCATGTTCATTCCTTGTTGTTATCATTGTTTGCTTTGGAGACGGGAGGTGTTACCTTAGCATCTTTGCTTACTTGCATGCCATTAGTTAGATTGAATGCTTCAAGTTTAGGATTAATGTTAAAGGCATCAACCACTCTGTCATTAACAATATTCTTGTTTTGTTTCTACCATTTAGGTTTAGAGTTGGAGTTGTTTTTTTTTTTGAAGGATGATCTCCCCTCTTTTAACCATGACTTCCTCAATATAGAGGGCATTTTTAATCATCCTATCGAAGCTAGGAGAGTCTTGCATTTGTAGAGCATAGTTCAATTCAGGCACTAGATTGTTAATGAAGATTTCTATCTTCTCTGTTTCGGGAATGACCCTTGAATATCATGCAAAAATCTTCCTCCATCTTTGTAGGAAGTGTGTGAATGATTCTCCAGTTTATTGTTTGGTGTTACATAGGTCCATCATAGTTACATCATGTTAGATTTTGTAGGAGTAATGTTGAATGAATCGTTGGATCAACTCCTCAAATGTCTTGACCTTAGGGTTTAGTTTTGAGAACCACTCCATGGCATTACCTCCTAGACTTCCTGGAAACAATCGCATGAGGTATGTGGGTTCATGCATGTACTTGATGCTTAGAGCACAGAATTCCCTTACATGGTCATGTGGATTAGTTTCTCCCTTGTACTTGTCATACTTTGGCCTTACCACGTTGGGAGGAAATGGGACCATAGTGATACTCTTGTCAAAAGGAAATGGACAAATGGTGTCCAAAGAGTATTTTTTTTTGGGTTTCTCTTTCTCCTGTTTGAGATTTGTGAGCTCCGTTTGCATCAAATTGAGCTGTTTGGTGAGAATAGATATTGGGTTTGGTACCTCCTTTTCATTGATTTTTTCCACATCATAATCCTTGGGTAATTTGACACCTATGGATGCTAGATGGAGGAATTATTTTTCTTTATCATCACTAATTATCCGTTCCAATAGTTTGTGGATCTGTTTACTTTGTTTGATTTTTTCGTATTCATCTTCAGGGATCTCCTCTTCACTGTCTATTCCAAATGGATTATGTTCAAACTTGGGTCTTTCTTCCTCTTTCATGCCTTCATATTTTTCATGTTTTCCATCATTATAACCCTCAAAAGCCTTACTCCATTCGTTAGTGTTGCTATCCATTTGAGGGGAATCTAGATCAAGAAGTGAACTGTGAGAAGTTTCTCCTTGAAAATGTGGTGTTTTAGGAGGCACTTTTGATCCTTTAGTTGTGTACTGGTTGCATCTTGTGTTAACAATGAAGTTTGTTTTTCAACATTGTTAACGTTTCTCAATAGTGCAAGTAAAGATTTTAGATTATTCAAGTGGGCGTGTCTAGGTAAAAGTAACAATTTTTTATTGGTGGATGTAAATGATTCCAGTGTCAGAGGGTTAAAATGCCCTAATAGTGAGCTGGGAACAAAGTTGTTGATAGAAAATGGGTAGATCACACGTATTGAACTGATCATGAAAGACTGACTAAGCATGTTAGGTGGAAATTTTGAAAGTATTTTGAAAATATATCAGGGAGACCAGAAGAGACAACAAGAACTAGCTAAATAGCAAAAAGGGTATCCTAATCCACTGAGACTTCCTAAGAAAAACTCCTACAAGTGCCCACTATCCTGAATGCAAGCTCCCAGATGCGAGCCTATGATGGTACCAGATGTGATCCTAGAATCTAGATGCGACTGTGTGCTGACTAAATGTGATCCAGAATACCAAATGCGATCCTAAACACTGAATGCGACTTGGGAAATATAGGATGCGATCTTATGATGTCTTGGTCAGTTTTGGTCAGTTCTAAAAATTTTATTTTTGAAGTGCTTGAAGTTGCTTGTTTCCAGATTGTGTTAAGAGGTTTTGTATGGTGTAAAAACACTTGTACTCCAAGGTTTGAATTTTGTTGATTATTTTGATGAGCTTATCTTTTTAATGATCTTTTGAACATGTCAAACAATTTTGCATTGTTAGGAGGGTGAAACAAACACTCATCTTTTCCTATTCTCTAGGTGGAGGATGAAAATATTTGCTCATTGACTCAGGTACACACTCAAATGCTAATCAGAATACAGTCATCACCAAGCACGCAATGGCTCTAGTCATGATGATGTATTAGCCGACTCCAAATGAAAGTGAGGGCACAATATGACGAGTGTCTTGGGGAAATTACTTTTTGCCTTGCACAAATATTATCACCCTTTCAGGGATGAATCAGGAATTCTTTCAGTTGAAGTTGTTGTAGATTATTGGGAAATCCGTTCAAAATTGTCCCCCATAGAATTGCACAAGAAAAAATTTAGGTGTATAGCCCTATGAGTACCTAAATATATGTAGTCTCGCAAGCAATATTCAAGCGGCTCTGCTCTATATATACCCAGATATGTTCAAGGAATGATATCAAAATTCCAAGAACAAAACTAGTTTCATCTTCCAAGGATTTGGCCTATGAGGAAGCAACTATTTATAGTGAGTTGGAAGGGTTGGTGTAAAATCTGTCCTTACTTGGGTCATTCCTGGGAGATTTTTTCCTCAATCGGTAGGCCCTCTACTATATAAATATATGTAACCAGGATTGGCGAGCTTTGGATGTCTAGATTTCTGATTCTTCCAAAGAAGAAGAGTATACTCTCCTAATCTAAGTCATTTTCTCCCAAAACACTTAAAGCAAAGTTCATTCCTTCAAGCTATGTTGAGCTCAATTTAGTTGTTCCTATTTAAGAAAATAAGATTTTGCTTGAAAAGGGAAGTTTGCCTTGTTCAATTAGCCACAAAATTTAGTGAGTTGCTTGTCCAATTACTAATCCAAAAAGAATTAAACGATTGAACTTGTTCTTTGATCCCACATATTTAGTGCTTTGTGTTGTTCATTTACTATTTCCAAATTGAATTAGATGATGTGTTTGCTTGTTCATTTACCCCAAATCCTGTTCAACCCATAAACTGATCTATGATTTTCTAATTTTTCTTAAAAGGAAAAGAGCATAATACTCTAGTCAGTTTAGTGATAAATTGGAATATGTTCTTTAAGTTTGAAAGCAAGTAAATAGAAGTCAAGATGGGGGGGTTGGAAACTTGTAAAACTGAGTTAGTATGTGTTTAGTTCAACTCCCATGAAAATCTCCAAAAACAACCTGCAAACACTTGTTAAGCTGCAAAATACCAAAAGCACAACTTGTCAAAATGTTAGGATTAGGCAAACGAAATGCACAAGCTTTCTAACCAGATGCGAGCCTAAAATTCTACTGAATGTGATGCAGCATAATGTATGTGAGCTTCCTTACCAAATTTGATCCCTTGCTTACTAGATGCGAGCCTAAACTGAAAATGACTTGGGAAATCCCAGATGTGAGCCTTATTTTCCGCAGTGCGGGGGCGTATCCTGGATGCGATCCTGAATGGTCAAAAATGATCCTGTGATAGAATTTTGAGCATGCAAATTAGCAAAAAAGTGTTAGAAAATGAGGCCAAGTAAAAAATTCAGCCCCACGGTGGGCACCAGAAATGTGTGTGTATATTATGTACCTAATAAGAGAGACACAACACATCAATAAGTCATTGCATTAGTTCAAAAAGGTTAGATAAGCATGTAAAACCAACTAATATCAACCTATTGCCTTCTAACTAACAAGAGTGTGATTAGTAACATAATAGCCCTCAGATTATGCTACAATTAGTGACATATACGACCTAGCATGAAGTATTTTGGTTTAAAACAAGCTAAATGAAGAGAAAACATGCATTCTAGCTCTAAGAATGGAAATAAGAACAATGTAAAAACATGGAATATGAGTCTAAGATTAATCTAACAGCATAACATTACATTTACAATATGAGATGAAGGCCCCTTTGCTCTCAAAAATGGCTTCTATTTATAGAAGAATGAGAGAGAGAGAGGGGAGACAAGGCTCATTTATGAGTTAAGGGACTCATTAATGGAGGTGTAAGAGCCATTAATGCCTTGGGCATTAATGAGGCATGGAG
>MU225854.1:1618739-1630982 GCA_018584345.1 Thuja plicata | reverse complement strand
TCTATTTATAGAAGAATGAGAGAGAGAGAGGGGAGACAAGGCTCATTTATGAGTTAAGGGACTCATTAATGGAGGTGTAAGAGCCATTAATGCCTTGGGCATTAATGAGGCATGGAGGAGACATAGGATTAAGGCATCTTCATTAATGAGGCATTAATGAAAGCCTTAAAGAAGCATGGGGAGGGAGTAAGGTTCAACTTGGCAAGTTGGTCCCTTTGGAAAGTCATGTTTGAGAAAGTTGACTTTCTCAAGTGGGTTGAGTTGCTAATCATTTCTCAATGGAATGTGACAACATTAGGAAGTGGGTTAGGGCTAGAATTAGGAATAGGATTAGATTAGCAAGGGTGAATGGGTTGAAAAGGGTTAGAACCCAGAGTAGAAGTGGTTGAGATAGGTTAGGTTGGGGTTTAGGAGAATATTAATTAAATGAATTAAACTTATTTAATTCATTCAAAATAGGAATTTAATTATTTAAACAATTTAATTGCTTTTTAATAATTAGTGGACTATAGCCATTTTAATTAAATTAAATAGGCTAGGGGAATGGGTTATTTGCAAGTGGGTAATTGATTTAGGGATTTATTTAATTCCTTTATAATTAAATACTATAGCCATGTTTGAATTTGATTTGATTTAAATGGTTTGAATTGATTTGAATCATATGGCTATAATAGTTAATATAAATTAGTGATAAAAATCACCTAGGACATTAAATTGATTTGAAAAATTATGCCAAGCAATAACAAGGTTGTTTGGACATAATCGAGGGTATGATCACACTTAAAGAAAATAGGGTCCATAGTTGGAACAGACCAAATTCAGGTGGTTACATAGATGTCTAAAATCATCCTTATATTAATTTAATTAATATTTCCATAACATTATAGTTAATTTTAATTAATTATATTTGTTATATTCTTCTATCTCTTTAATTAAATTTATTTAATTAAACATGGTTCACTTTCCTTAGTATTTGAATTTAATTTAAATACTATCCCCTTTGATGTATTAAATTTTATTTAATACATTCCCCTTCATTAATCCCCTTTAAATAAGTTTTTAATTTATTTATTCCTCCACATGACTTAAATTCTACTAAACCAAATTAATCTAAATTTATAATTTGATTTAGCTAATTTGAACCTAGATCCTACCCTACCTCACATCACTCTCACCAAATAAACCTACTCACTAATTAACTAAGATTAATTAGACTAATTTCTTAATTCCTACACCAATTAGTCCTAATTATTTGCTCACACGTGTGAGCAAATTTCCAAAAATACACTTTTTCAAATAATATTTATTTGGTGCCAAAAATGTTTCTTACACCCATGATGACACCTTCTTACACTTTCTAAAAGTGTTTCATTGGACTAAAACTCTTACACTCTCTTATACTCTCTTACAAGATCCTTCACATGTGTACTTTAAGTACACTTTGACCCATCACATCCAAAGTTGCTCACACGTGTGAGAAAAGTGAGCCTCTTGCATGGCTTATGTGTCCCTCATGTGGCACCTATGTGGATGCCACATGATCTCTACTTCATCCCAGCCCTCTCTCTCTTCGAAAAAATCTATAAATAGGGGCCTTTGTCAACAGAAAATTCTCTCTTTTTTATGCATTGTTATCATGCTAGTTTAGTGCTAGAATTTTAGAGTGTTTTTCATGTTCATACTTTTGTTCATTATTGAATCTAGATATTACATGCTAGGATTAATGGTGAATTAATCTAGTTTTCTTATCTCTTGCATATCATCCTAGTATAATATTTGCATTTTCATCCCTATTTTGGTGAATAACTTGAAACAAGTTCTTCATACTTGTTCTTGAGTTCTTCATCATCCATTAGCTTGCATTTTAAGATTTTCATTCATCAATCAATCATAGTGGGATTTTAATATTGTGTTGGGAGAGCACACCCACAAACTTCTCTAAGAGAAAATCAAGAAGGCTTGGGTGCACTTGTTTGACACATCGGAAGTTGTGGTGAAAGGTTCTTGTTTTTGATTTCATTATAAATATGCTAACTTTCTTGAATCTTTGTTTCTAATGACTAACTCTAATGTTTGCATGTTTTAGTGTTATCTTTTAAGGTATAATTTTTATCATATATATTTTGGCACGCCTGGTGGGACCCATGTCCCTCATTTTCTAACATTTTTTGTAGATTTTCTACAGTTCTGGAAATTCTTACGCAAACCCATCTCCGCTCTGGAGTCGCCGCCTCCGTGGATCACCGTCTGCGCTCCTCGACCATCTATGAAACTCGGTCGTCTACATGTATAACTCACCATATTCATAGAAATAGACTTATAACACTATGGTTTTAAACTTCTTTTTATCAATTTTTTAGCATTTTAACTCTCGGGTTTTTGATAGTAACACAATTTTTAGGAGTTAAATGCTGTCTAATTTGGTAAAAATATTATTTTTAAGTCTAGTTAAGTCTTCTTTCTAATAGAATCTGACTGTGTGTATTTGGCTGTCTGTGCAGGTATTTCACCGTTTCTGTAGATCGCCGTCTGCACAGCTCACTGTCTGTGATACTTCACCATCTACGCACTTTCCTAAGTTTTGTGATTTTTTGCAACATTTAATATTTGAGATTTCAAACTACTAATGAATTTCATATAGGTTCCTTGATGATTTTTAACAAATTATTAAAGTGGACTTTTATGATTAAACACTTGTCTTGGAATGTATGTTGTTCAAAACAAAAACTCACTCAATCTTGAATGTTAAGGGAATGAAATTCACCAATCTTGAATGACATAAGATAAATAAACACACATTTCCAAGCTTTATTTTTTGTTGTGTGGGAAAGAAATTGAACATGAATGATTAATCATACTATTGTATATTTTAGTTAGATAGAAAAACACATAGTTGCTTTTAATAGGTTCAATTTGGAATGAACATTTCTTGGTGTGTTTGAAGAAGTGTTTCTCAACACTTCTTTCGAGCTATTTGCCAATAGATTAAAACCCCTTAAAATACGTGACGCTATGGTTAAGTTATAGTTGTATCCTCTCCCCTCACCTTCGCGAATATTGGGTGAAGAGAAATCTTAGCTTAATCAAGCTTCTAGAGAGGCCTATCTAGAGGGTGTGCTTCCCCTTTAGAGGACGACCTCAAACTGGTAATCCCTTCAGCCAATATAGAAATAAAGTGTGACCCAAAGGTACTCTTTATCCCTTTAAGCTCAGGCGGGTCATGTTCAATGGTAGTCCATACTGATTCAATATCCTTAGCATATTGGCATGGTTGAACTAGAGACTTAAGTGTCTCACGTCGTACAAACCAATTGCAGGGATGCTATGAAACCTTGCTAGCAACTATAAATTAGTAGCCTACCCAATTCACCTCTGAACGGTGACTTATTATAGTGCAAGGGGAGGGAAGATTCTCCCCCCAAGATTCTCATCATATGTGTCCTAGGGTATTGTGTTGTGAAAGAGATCTGCATATCATGACAACAATACCTAGAAAAAGGCAAAAACACGGGCACCCTTCCAGGGGTGACACTTTTGTGTGAGCTGAAGGAATACCAAGCAATGGACCTATAATATTTCATGCGAAGCCAGATTCCTAAGGTAGCTACTGTTTGAACTGTCTTCATTATGCTAGACCCAGTAAAAACATAAGTGGCTTGAAAGAGTCACTTGAACATACACAAACGAGATCCTACAATTTCAAATCAAGGTTTCCTAATGTCACATTTGCTAGTATCCCTCAAGGTTGCTTTGTCCCTTGTTGGATTGTTTTGAGATGTGTGTCTATTATTTTTCTAGTTTGAATGTGTTGAAATTAGTTCTTTTCATTGAACAAATTCACCCAAAAAATTAGACTGAAGATCAAAAATCTGCCCAGAATTTCAACACACTGCCTTAGCCATAGTCGGTCATCTCCGCTCTGGATCCGCCATCTACACAGATTACCATCTGCATAGATCGTCGTCTGTGAAGATTGCCGACTGTGTTTGAGACTGTTGTCTCTGCTTTAAAATAGTGAGATTCCAAATTTGCCAAGATATTCAAAATTTGACCTTCTGCAGGACCCTGAAATCATTTGTCCTAGATCATTCATTCATTCAGCTAAAATTAGATTTTTCATGACATTACCAATTTTAAGAAACATAAGAAGGTTAAACTTCCAACACCTCCAGTCTATAGAGAGTAGAAGGAAACCACCCGTAAATCCAAGGAATACTAACATATTACAACATCTATCAAACAAGAGATTAAGCATCGTGAAAAATTTGACAAAATCCTCTACAATAACAAAGTTTGCAATTTCATGGCCAAGTATGCTATCAACAGTGCTTTTGTTTCCATTGATAAATACGATTAGATAACATCTAGCTTTTCGATCATTCTTGCATTCTTCCATCATCATTCTTCCTTCTCTTGGAGCATAGGATCAAACCATCAAATCAAATCAATCCTTTAGGTTGAAAGACCTTAATCAAAGTATTACAAACCTTCATCCTCAAACAAACACAAAATTTCTTTTAGACCATCAGTCTGTCTCAAGTAATTTAAATCCCTTAGTGATGTCTCATTCTACTTGAGATCACAAGTCCATCTTCAAGTAGAACATGTGTTACTTTAAATCCTTTTGTGTTTGTATCATCATAAAAAAATTTCATGCTTAGGTTTTGTTCAAAAAACCTTTAAATCAACCAATCAATCAATCAATCCTCAATCAATCAATCAATCAAATCTTTAATCAAACATCAAATCCAATCAAATCCAAAATCAATATCTTTGCTCCATTATATTTCTTACATCTCCTTGTCTTCCATTCTTCTAAATCCACCATTGTATGGTATTCACTCGCCCAAGCTAGAAACATGAGGTGTGCAACATTCAACACTGTTACCCGTGAGGAGAATCCATTCGCCACTCAATATTTTCAAGGAACTGGGGTACAAGCTGAGGAAGTGCCTAAAGAAACTGAATTAGTGGACCAAGAAGAAAGACCCACCCAAGTGAATGACTTCCTTAGAGACCCATACAAATTAGAAATGGTTGAGAAGGACATTATGGATAACAATGTTGAAATATTCTTGAATCTTATTCATAATGGTGTCACGGTACCTGCTAACTTCGATGAAACACTCCTTACCTAAAATGTCACCAAAGCCACTGCTACCGCTACTATAGCCATGGCTTCTACCTCAAATGATACATCATCATGTGACACTAGTAAAGGACCTATTAGCAAACCTCTCACATCAGTACCTATATCAACACCTGTGTCAACAACTGCATCAATACCTTAATTGACACCGAAACAAATTCAACAAATCCTAAGCACTTTGCCAAACAATACTGCTCACAATAACACTCAAACAACAACAACTCAAGGAGAAAGTGTTAATGTCAACAACATAGGGCAGGTTTCTATGCCCTTGTATACATCATCTCTATTTCAAACAACAGGGATGAAAACATCTGCAACTGACACATCTCAAGCCTATCAGTATATACCTCCTCCTACTATTGGTATGACCTCCACGGGATTTTCAGCTACACAATTTGGAGGAGGCAGAGGTTATATACCACTGTTTATTTCACAGCATACTCCAGACTTCACCCAACAATTCAATGATCTTAAGAACATTGTACAAGGCTTACACAATGGGGGCAAGAAGGAGTTTTCTTTTGAAGAGATTTTTCCCTATCCGTTTGACAAGTCTATCACAATGCAACCATTCCCACCAAACTTTGAGATGCCTAAATTTGAGAAATACAAAGGTGAAACATGTCCTGTACAACATCTCAAAGAGTTTTACATTGCATGTCAAGAAGTTTCCTATAATGAGAACTACTTAAAAAGACTCTTCACTAGGAGTCTTGGAGGCGCAACTTTGGAATGGTTCATGGCCCTTCCTTATGGGTCAATCTCTACTTTCTCTGATCTTCCAGAGAATTTTGTTGGACAATATTCATATAACATTGAGCATCAAGAAACACTCAGTGATTTGTGCAATACTAAATAAAATAATAGGAAAACCTTTGCTAGTTTCTTACAATGGTGGAGACATATTGCAAATCACATGCCATGGAAAATACTTGATAGTCACTTAATTGACATCTTCACAAAGAATTTAATCTCTGAGATGTCTTTCCAAATGAAAATGGCTTCACCTGACACCTTTGAATCCCTTGTCAAGAAGGGAAAAGACATTGAAGATGGCCTTTTGCAAAGAGGTAGCATCAAACATTATACTCCTAATAATGATAAAACAAAATTTTGGAGTAAAAACAAAGGAGTTGTCAATAATGGAGTGAATGATGCCAAGCATGTTAAAAATGTTCAAGCATCCAACAACAATAATCAAAATAATTGCAATAACAATCAGAATCGCAACAACAATAAAAATCAAAATTAGAATTAGAACAATCAGAATCAGAACAACAATCAACAACCGTGAAATCAATCTTTCTTATTTCCTTTCAACAATTACAATAACAACAACAAAAATAATAATAACGATTATCAACAACTACGACAATTCACAGCTTTGGCATAACCTTTAGATGTGATCTTCAAACAATTGGTAGATCAAGGAATGATAGTCTACCCAAATACCTAACCTTATGATGAGAATCAACCTAAACCTATTTGGTATAAAGATAATGAGTATTGTGATTATCATCACATCAAGGGGCATGATACCAAGAAATGCATGAAGCTTAGGCAGTTTGTGCAAGATCTCATTAAGGATGGGAAAATTGAAATTGAAGGTCAGAATGCATCCTCATCTAATGCGAAACTCAAAGTCTACATTAGCCCTTCCCACCTCACAATCAAAATAATGCATCAAACGTGATCCCGTATGACTATTCTACCAATACTATTACAGGTCATGATCAAACATCTGGGAGTTTAAGTGAAATGATATCTTTGGGTTTGACTCTCTCTGTGGCCGCATTGAAGAATCTGACACGCATGTTAATACCATAATCCTTAAAGATGTTGATTGTAATGCCACTACACATAGACCTAGAGTCACTGTCCAAGCTACTGATAAACCTTCTACATCTGCAAACCCACCAGCTACACCATCCACTATTGCTCGGACTGCTTCACACTTTGACTTATTGGCCTAGTTACGAAAGATTCCTACACATATATCCATTCTAGAGCTCTTGACAACTTCACTAATTCACAGAGAAATCCTTGATAAATCTCTAAATGAATCTTGTGTCCCTGAAAGCATCAACATTTCACAATTTAAAGCTATGATAGGGAACCTAGCCACACAAGAACATCTAGTCTTCACTGATAAGGACTTCGGTGGTCTTGACCCTCATCATAATAAGTCCCCCCATATAGAAGGCAAAATCTACCCCACAAGAGTAAAATGAGTCCTCCTAGATGGTGGAACTGGCTTAAATTTGTGCACCTTGAAAATGATTCTTAATATTAGTCTTTCTAAGGACCTCATTGATGTAGACAAATGAATCACAATAAAGGCCTATGATGATTGAGAATGAGAAAGCAAGGGTTTGATCACACTACCCTTACAAGTGGGCCCAACCCTGATTGAAACTATTTTCCATGTACTGGATCTAGATCTACCTTATAATACCTTGCTGGGACATCCATGGAAACATGATATCAAAGGTGTACCCTCTACTTATCATCAATGTCTAAAATTCCCACATCACG
Organism: Thuja plicata; assembly: GCA_018584345.1. Classification (NCBI taxonomy): domain Eukaryota; kingdom Viridiplantae; phylum Streptophyta; class Pinopsida; order Cupressales; family Cupressaceae; genus Thuja; species Thuja plicata. The sequence continues at coordinate 1,623,295 of MU225854.1, read as the reverse complement.
GTAGAGAAATCATAATACCTGGAGATCCTAAGCCCTTTCAATACTGCAAGAGATTGGAAGGCAAACAAGCTAACTACTGTCCGCTGAATGAGTTTGGCTGACACTTCAATCAAGAAACTCATGTTTCAAACACTCCGTTAGTTCCAGAAAAGACATCAGACACACCAGCTGAACAATCCAAAGGAAAGGAAAAAGTTATTGAAGACAAGGCTATCAAATACAAACCCTCCTCATCTTAAGCAAAAGCCACATTTACAGATCAAGGCATGGGAGAGCATAAATTTGAAAGTGCTCTATGTATTGGGCAACTCCCTTTGTCTCCAAAGTCTTATGGAAGACCATCACCGTTACCCCTCTCTAAAGATAAAGCACTTATGTTCTGCAAATCAACTTTTTTTGAACATTAGGGGTCCCTATCAAATGAACACATGGAATACAGTGTCCTTGATTGGCTCTATAGTGATGAAGAAGAACAACCTATAATTTTCCCCAAAGGAAAGTATCCTAAGGTTACTCCCATTGTTGAAAGCATGGGATATCATGGTACTAGCCTTGGAGGTAATAAAATAGGTAAGAAGATCATAATAGCTGATGGCTATCCTAAAGGACACATATTGGGTTCCGTAGAGACCAAGAATAACTTTGCTAAGGATTATTGTCTAGTTGCCTCAAATTGAAACACTGAGGAAGAGTTCTTTGAAATTACTTTCCACTATATTGAAGATGACTTAAATGAAAATCACAATGTCTTCACTATCACCCAATCTGACCTTTCATCCCCTCATCTACCCCTCACAAACCCTGAATTAATTGACTGGGATCAGCAAGACTACCCACTAGCTTTGGACGTGTGTGATTTGGATGAGGTAGTTTTAGCCCTCTTTGGACTTAAGAACCTCTGAGAATATGAACATCAGATCCACTATAGTGAAAAATCCTACTTTGGTAGCCAAGTCAACTCTCTCAATCACAAAAATGAAAAAGAAAATAAAAATAAAAAAAATGAAAATACGTCCTCTAGTGAAAACCTCTCGCAGGCACCTTTGGATGAAGAAAAAGATAAAATAAAGGACGCTTCCTCTAGTGAAAACCTTTCTAAGGCACTAGAGGAGGGAGAGGCTGACTTTATGTTTATATCTTTAGAACTAGAAGTGTCCTCTATGATCACTGAAGATACTATTCCAATCAACCTAGGCATAGAAGAAGATCCACACATCACCTACATTGTAGTTTCTCTCAGTGATCAAGAAAAGAAAGACATGACAGTATTCTTGCATAAACACAAAATCAACTTTGCTTGGACTTTCAAAGACATTCCCAGGCTTGATACAGATCTTGTCATGCATCATCTTGCTGTAGATCCAAGTGTAAAACCTATTAAGTAGAAACTTCGCAAGATGCATCCGCAGGTCGCATTGGTAGTCAAAGTAGAGCTTCAGAAGATGTTGGACGCTGAAGTAATCAGACTAATTGATTATCCTGAATGGGTTTCTAATATTGTACCAGGAGGTAAGCCTACTAGGGGCATTTTCATCTGCACTGATTTTAGGGACCTAAACCTTGCATGTCCCAAGGATGATTTTCCACTCCCAAATATTGACATTATAGTGGATTTGACAGCCGGACATGAAATGTTGTCAATTATGGATGGCTTCTTAGGTTACAATCAGATTAGGATAGCACTAGAAGACTAACACAAGACCACATTCACAATGCCTTAGGGCACCTTTTGTTATCAGGTGATGCCTTTTGGCCTTAAAAATGCTGGAGCTACTTATCAACGAGCAATGACTACCATCTTTCATGACCTTTTACATGTCATCATGGAAGATTATGTGGATGGTCTTTTAGGAAAATCTAAAACAAGGGAATCACATATTCCTATTCTTACTACCATTTTCAAGTGATTAGAGAAGTATAAGCTTAGGATAAATCCTAAGAAGTGTTTCTTTGGAGTACAATCTGGTAAGCTATTGGGATACATTGTGTCACGGCGTGGAATAGAAGTTGATCCAAAGAAAGTGAAAGCAATCATAGAGATTCCACCACCCAAAATATTGAAGCAATTATGTAGTTTACAAGGAAAACTACAGTCAATCAAAATATTCATGTCACAACTAGCAGATAAGGTGTATCCATTCTCTCATCTCCTACACAAGAATATCAAGTTTCAGTGGGATTGCTTATGTCAAAATGCATTCGAGAAATTGAAAGGCTATCTAGCTAATCCACCTATATTAGTACCACCTGTTGCTGGTTGTCCTTTGATTCTATACATATCTACTACAAAGGTCATGTTGGGAGCCCTCCTGGCACAATTAGATGATACCAGAAAAGAGCAAGAAATTTACTATCTCAGTAGGCCTCTTATTGGCTATGAGTTGAATTATTCCCTAATTGACAAGGAATGTTTGTCCATTGTTTTCTGTATGCAGAAACTATTACATTATATGCTTAATCATAAGATTCATATTGTCTCTAAAATTGATCCACTCAAGTATCTCTTGGCACATGCTGCTCTTACTGGTTGTACAGGAAAATGGGTCATGATTCTTAGTGAATTTGACATTGTTTATGTGGATCGAAAAGCTATCAAAGGACAAGTAATTGCAGATCAGTTAGATGAAGCACCTGTTGATGGTAAACATCCTTTGATCAAAGATTTTCCAGATGAATCGGTCCTTAATCTTACCCCGAGTCCACCATGGAGGCATTATTTTGATGGACCCTTCACTCAGAAAGGATCGGGGGCAGAAATCTTATTTGTTACACCAAAAGGGGATCTCATCCCTAAATCTTACAAATTATAGTTTCCTTGTACCAACAATATTGCAGAATATGAAGCCCTTGTACTTGGACTTTGATAGGCCATACAATGGAAGATTCTCACTTTATTGGTGTATAGTGATTCACAGTTGGTTATCAAACAAGTTATGGATGAATATCAAACAAAGGATGACAAGTTGCTTCCCTATCGTCATATAGTTGAAGATCTCAAAATGCATTTCATTGAGCTAATATTCGAATAGATCCCTCTCATAAACAAAAAAATAGTAGATTCCATGGAAACAATTGGGTCCTTGATCACTATGCCAGAACACAGCCCATGGTGTGAATTTATTGTTGAGAATCTTATGGTCCCTTCCTATGACAAGATGAATTCTGAAATGGTGTGTGAAATTGTTGATCCCAATTCCTCATGGTACCAAGAAGTATATTCCTACCTTTGCAATGGACATACCCCACTTACTTTAACCCCTAACCAATGTAAAACCTTCATTCACCCCACTTCCTCATACACAATCCTTGCTAATACCCTCTTTCGAAAGCATTTCAATGGAACTCTTTTAAGGTGTCTGAATTCTGATGAAGCACAAACATCCTTGGAGGAGGTACATCAAGGAATTTGTGGGGCTCACTCTAGTGGACTTACTTTGGCCAAGAAGTTGTTACACACTGGATATTACTGGCCTACTATGGAGCAAGATGCCTACAAATATGTGAAGAAGTGTGTGCCTTGTCAGTAGCATGGCAATTCGATACACGCTCCCTCCCAATCTCTCCAGCCCACCATCACCCCTTGGCCTTTTTCATGCTGGGGTCTCGACCTTGTTGGCCAGATTTTCCTGAATTCTTCCAATGGCCATAAATACATCCTGGCTACTATAGAGTACTTTACCAAGTGGGTCAAAGTTGTTCCTCTCACCTACACAACTGGAAAATAGGTTTTGAAGTTCATTTCAAACTATCTTATTTGTCGCTATGGCATTCCTCAGGACATTGTTACGGATAACGGAGGACCTTTTAAGAATAAGGATGTCAAAGAGATATGTAAGAAATTCAGCATTACCCACCATACATCTTCCAAGTACTTTCTGCAAAGCAACAGTCAAGCTGAGGTTACAAATAAAACCATCCTCAAAATCCCCAAGAAAATGGTCAATGAAGCTGGCCGCGATTGGCGCCTTCATCTCAACCCTTCCCTTTGGGCTTACCACACCTCCATTCAAACCCCCATGGGAGCCACTCTCTTTTCCCTTGTTTACAGTACTGAAGCTATTCTACCCATCAAAATTGAGCTCCCTTCCCTCAGAATTTCTCTCAAGAATCTGTTGTCCAAAGAAGAATATAGAGTTGCCCACTTGCAAGAGCTGGAAATCTTTGATGAGAGACACCTCAATGCCCTAGACCACCTCTACATGTATCAAAATCACCTTCACCTCTAGTTCAAAAAAAGGATCAAGCCTCGTCAGTTTGAGGTTGGTGATCTTGTCCTGCAACACAATATGAAGAACCTCCAAAACCATGAAAAGAAAGGCAAGTTTGAACCTAATTGGTTGGGACCCTTCATCATCATAGAAAAGTATGATTCAAGCGCTTATCAGATTGTGTCACTAGAGGGAGATCCACTTGTTAGAATTAATCTTTTCTTGGTTGATAATATGTAATTAAAAGGATAAACCAAGGTATCCTATATTGTATTTGTCCTCTAGTCCATGTAAGAGGACATGTCACTATTTTGTAATTTCTTTAATAAGGAAAATAGATATTCCTCC
>MU225854.1:1590153-1613421 GCA_018584345.1 Thuja plicata | reverse complement strand
ACACAATAGGAATGTGGCATCCATAGGAGAAGGGAGTTACATGCAAACTCCTCCACTCATCTCTACTTAAGAGATGTCTCTCACACACTAGTTGAGAATCTTCTCCTCTCTCTCTCAATCTCTCATTGCTCTCATTATTGTATTGAGCTCATTGCTCTCATCTTTTAGGCTTTTCGCCATATTCTTATTCACAAAGGGGTTTTTATTTGCTTTTCCCCTTACCAAAATCTCTTGGCTCATTGTTGGATTCTTGAAGTACTTTGTGGTTGATCTTGCAATCTTCTCTCCTTTGGTTTTGGTAAAATCTTCCATGCATTTCATTTTCTTGGATTAATACTTGTTTAAGCTTTCATTCTTCTTACCACTCCCTGATCCTGTAAATATTGTACATCTCAAATGCTTCTATGCTTGATTTGTCAGTAGTCTGTTGTACAGCAGAAATATTAAAAAATTAGAAAAGCAAAAAATCCAAAAACATTCAAAAAGCAAACAAAAAGCAAAAAAATCAAAAAATCAAAAAAACATAAACAATACAAAAAGCTTGAAAAGAATATCAAAAAAGAGAAAGAGAAATAAATTCATCCATCTGTGAAAACCACTTTGGTTGCACAATGGATAAGTACCATGGTTAAAACCTATTTCAGGTGCCATGTGTAGTCAGATCCACCATCAGTTTCCACCATTTGTTTATACATCTTGCATCACCTTTCATAATAAGAGTCACTACCCATATCTATGCAGGTAATTCCTTGACCATTTTCCACCTCCGTAATAAAAATTCCCGCACGACTAAGCTTACCAAATCAAATACTGACCTTTTTTCTAGACACATTGATCGCAAATGTTTTACATCAAATCAATAGATAGATTGATTTTCTTTAGATCGTTCTATTCACAAGCAATTTCCAGCGAATTCCCATTTTTTCTATCAATCAATCTTTGGCCCATCAGGATGCATCCTTCTGGTGTTGGCTGTTCTATCAATCCTCACATCAAAATTGTTCATGGAAAGAACTTTTGGACTGAATGACCACTTGGTTAGGATGCCTTTTTGTTGATTTTATCTTGTGTTTTACTATGTTCTTATCACAATAGTCTCGATCTTCTATATCTTGGTTCGTTATGGTGAGTATCTAATGAAATATGTGTCATTTATGGTATGATCTGCTTGTCATAGTTTTTTAAGTACATTTATGTTTTGATATTTGGTTATGACTATGTATGCCTCATTGGGGGAAGGATTCATGCATCCCAAATCCCTCAAAAGATCTAGATGTACCGCGTCTCCTCATGAGTAAAATTTCATAGATCTCATCATATCTAATATCTTGCATTCTTGTTCCTAACAACCTATTTGTCTAAGAGTTTGGTCCATGCAAAGGAACCATGCCACTTGTGTTTTCTAGCACATGGTGCATAACTCCTTTTGCAATATCAAACTAGGGTGTGCTCTCCAACATTAACATGGTATCAATCCCACTATCATCATATAGTTATTTTTTGCATTGTAGTTACGTCATATTGAATTTTGATTTTTCTCTTGGAAAAGGTTTCTATTTATTCCCCCTATCTAGTCACCTAAGTGATTTTATTAGACCTATTTGATACACACAAAAATAGTGTCCTCATATGTCTCATATTGCATCCATTCATTACAGTTGTATTGTTCATTTATTTCATTAATCATTATTCATTATCAGTTGCATTATTTATTTAGTTCATTAATCATTATTCATTATCAATCATTACAATAATATTGCTCATTACAATTGCATTTAGTTGCATTGTTACTTCATTCATTAATCATTACTCATTAAGGTTACATTTAGTTACTTCATTCATTATTGCATTTAGTTCCATTACATGTTTTAGTTGCATTGTTACGTCCTTAAATTTTAGATTTATTTCACAAATCATATATGCATTTACATTTATGCATCATCACATTACATCAATACATGAAAAAATATATGCATCTATAAGAATTAACACATCACATCTAACAAATCTGCATCTCATCCCTGCATCACAAATACATCAGCATATTCATATACACTCCTCCTGCATATTAGTCATAAACATCATATAACATCATAAAAGTCCATAAATCAAAGTCCAATAGTCCCAAAAGTCCATGTATATATCTCAGAAATGTCAATATCATACATAATGTGTGTATCAAAAGATGGGCTGAGAAGAATCATGATGGTGAATGTGATGGTCCTGCACCACTGTCTCGGTGCGGTGGTAACCCCATTGATCCCTGTGAGCCTCGTGTGCTCTTTATCTGTGCCTTCTCTAAGTAGGCAGGCTAGTGTGCCTCCTCTCACACTACGCTATGATAGAGCCCCATGTAATATGTGGCCTCTCGGCCTCTCCACTCCACCTCCCTCTATGCTGCCATGGCATCTACCATCATCTGACCAACCCCTGCAGCCCTGCCTGCTAGACACACTATATCATGATCTACCCTGTAATCCTCCACACATCTCTGTGCCAGGTCTTTCTCTATAGTAAGAGCTACTATCTGTGATGACATCCTTGCTAGCTCCTCATCACAATCCCTATGCTCCTCAATGATAAAAAACTCTATTTTCCACCCGAGCCTGTAAAATGTCTAGTACTCTCTGAGCACTATCTCCCCAAGTAGTCTCTGCTACTAGATCCCCTTATACCCTAGCCACCTTTGTCTGTAGGCTACTGGCTGTGGCCTATGTTGTAGCTAGTAATCCCTACAGCCTCTAGATCTCTGTCCGCGCGCTCACCTTTGTCGCCTGAGATGTCGCTAACAAGCCCTGTACTTTGCCCAACTTGGTCCACAGACTATTCCACTCTGCTATAACAGTATCATGTGTATCCTGGGCTACATAGGCCGCTGGTGGTACCTATCCCTATCCTCATGGCCCTTGTGTCCCCTGTCCTTGTCTCGGTGGCCTTGGTGGCCCCTATGGATCCTGTCCTTGTACCTGTACATTGGGAACTATGGGTGGCTGCCCTCCTATAGGTATCTGTACCTATCCTCTCTGCCTCAGCATTACAACCCTAGGCCAGACTCTCCTCCCACCAGCCCTTCCTCCATATCCTCCCTCATCATTATCATCCTGGCCTCCTCCATCCCCTTCGTCTCTAGGCTACTCATCCTCCTATACTATGTCAGGCACTATCAGTCTAACAGGTTTGTGTGCGGCCCACCATTGTGTGTATGCTGGCACTACACCTGCATCCTATAATGACTCTTGGGCTATGATCCATGGGACCTTGATCATCCCCATAAAAGATGCTTGTGCTATTCGTGGATCTGCACCCATGCCCCAAACACTCCCCACCTCTCGGGTCACCAGTAGATGTGGGAACCTGTCTGGCACAACCTCCTATATTTTCCCCATCTATCTCCATACTCTAGATGACATGTATCTAGAGATCATATAGGTCGTCCTCCCAATCAGCCAGTAGTCAGTCTATACAAACCTCATATAATATGAGTCATAAAACTCATCCTCTATGTATCCATCCTATTATGGGATCTCATGACCCCAGGTCTCGTACCCCGCATAGGTTGCCCACTGTATCTCCCCGATCTTGTCAAGCCTCTATCACCAGTATCTGACTGAATCTATGGCTTCATAGCTAATGGGTGGCATGTACTTGCATACAAATGGCTCGTAAGCTACTCTAGTCTCCCAGGTCCTAATTGGTTGAATGATCACAATATACTCCCACGCCCATACAAGAAGTAATGTACAACCTGGCCCTAATGCCCTACCCTTCCAGTAGCTGCACATATGTAGATCATAATATAACTAACCAAGGATGGTGTAACCCTAGAAATACTGGTCTTCATCCTCAGCCATACTGCTCAAAACCTGTGCCCAACCCATAGGGAATCCCTTGCCTGCATGATTAGGCATCATTCATCCCCCTATCAATCCCGCTAAGTATAGGGCCACCCGCTACAAATGTGGCTCCATCTCCATTGCCCCCTTCCAGGACATCCACTTTCATGTGGTAGCCAGATCTACATATCTTTGACCAAAATTCATCTCCATATAGGGCTTTGAGCCCTCAACATAGTACTTGAGTATCAGCCCCTGAATCGACACTCTGTAAATCCTCCATACATTATGGAGTGTGATAGTAGCTTCCCCTATAGGGAAGTGAAAGCTAGACGTAGTGCTATGCCACCTCTCTATCAAAGCAGACATGAGCACATTATGCGCTCACAAATGTGGCCAATGTCATACATGCTCCAATCTGCATAATGTCACAATCCCCTACTCAACTGCCATCAAATGCTGCTCCAGCTCTAGGGTCGCTGGATAGCACTCCCTCACCTAGAAAGTGATGGTTTCCTCCTGCATCCACCAATCTTATTTTAGATATCAGATAGCATTTTGGGGCATCAAAAAATGCCCCTTATTTGTGCTGGGGCATCAAAAAATGCTCCTGACCTCTTTCTTTCCCCTTCTCACCTCTCTTCTCTTCTCTTTTTAGGTCAATCCATGCAGACGGTGGTTGAACCTCGCAGACGGTGGATCTTCAAAAATGCCAGTCTATGAAGATGGCGGTTTAGGCCATCACCACTTTTTCCACGTAGATGGCAGAGTTCAAACACTATCATCTCTGTTGCGCTCTTTTCCCCTCCCCCTGCCCTCACAGACAGAGATCAGTCGATCTCCATCTGCGCAGACACCGATCACAAATCGGTCATCTATGTGGATGGTAGTTTGTCGATCACCGTATGCATAGATGGCAGTCAGGCGACCGCCATCTATGCTATGTGCTGGCTTTTGATTGCATTAATGACACCCTAAACACTTAAAAAAGCATTAAATGCATAATTTACTAAGAGGTGGTTGACTACTCACCGGTGGTCCTACATGTGATGGTCTCTGGTGTACCCAAACATGCTCTCAAAGCTATGCACACTACCACTCTGCTACCATCGCTCTCTTCTTCTTCTCTCTTTTTTCTCTTTGTGAGTGAAAGTGACTTGTCTATGGGCCCTTAGGGACTATTTATAGCCCCTTCAGCCTTGTTTCTTCCGTCTGTCTCCCTATTCCCTGTTCTGGTCCTCATTTTTCCTTCCATTTTCTTGGACACGACATGTAATTGGTCTGCTTTCCCCGTTTTCCTTCCTTTTTTGAGAAAATTTTATTAAAAATTTATATTTTTTCTATTATTTTCTCGAGGGGGCACACTCCTCCACTCTTGCTGCCATAGGTTTTTCTGACCTCTTTGGGACATCTTATTTTATTTTCTTTGACGCGACTCCACTTTCGATGCTACATCAAAGAGGGGCAAAATGTAGACGTCTAAAATCGTCCTTATATTAATATAATTAATATTTCCATAACATTATATTTAATTTTAATTAATTATATTTGTTATATTCTTCTATCTATTTAATTAAATTTATTTAATTAAACATGGTTCACTTTCCTTAGTATTTGAATTAAACTTAAATACTACCCCCTTTGATGTATTAAATTTTATTTAATACATTCCCCTTCATTAATCCCCTTTAAATAAATTTTTAATTTATTTATTCCTCCACATGACTTAAATTCTACTAAACCAAATTAATCTAAATTTATAATCTGATTAAGTTAATTTGAACCTAGATCCTACCCTACCTCACATCACTCTCACCAAATAAACCTACTCACTAATTAACTAAGGTTAATTAGACCAATTTCTTAATTCCTACACCAATTAGTCCTAATTATTTGTTCACACATGTGTGAGCAAATTTCTAAAAATACACTTTTCCAAATAATCTTTATTTGGTGCCAACAAGGTTTTTTACACCCATGATGACACCTTCTTACACTTTCTAAAAGTGTTTCATTGGACTAAAACTCTTACACTTTCTTACAAGATCCTTCACATGTGTACTTTAAGTACACTTTGACCCATCACATCTAAAGTTGCTCACACATGTGTGAGCAAAGTGGGCCTCTTGCATGGCTTATGTGTCCCTTATGTGGCACTTATGTGGATGCCACATGAGCTCCACCTCATCCAAGCCCTCTCTCTCTTCCAAAAAATCTATAAATAGAGGCCTTTGTCAAGAGAAAATCATCTCTTTTTTATGCATTGTTATCATGCTAGTTTAGTGCTAAAATTTTAGAGTGTTTTTCCTGTTCATACTTTTGTTCATATTGAATCTAGATATTACATGCTAGGATTAATGGTGAATGAATCTAGTTTTCTTATCTCTTGCATATCATCCTAGTATAATATTTGCATTTTCATCCTCATTTTGGTGAATAACTTGAGACAAGTTCTTCATACTTGTTCTTGAGTTCTTCATCATCCATTAGCTTGCATTTTAAGATTTTCATTCATCAATCAATCATAGTGGGATTTTAGTATTGTGTTGGGAGAGAACACCCACAAATTTTTCTAAGAGAAAATCAACAAGGCTTGGGTGCACTTGTTTGGCTCATCGGAAGTTGTGGTGAAAGGTTCTTGTTTTAGATTTCATTATAAACATGCTAACTTTCTTGAATCTTTGTTTCTAATGACTAACTCTAACATTTGCATGTTTTAGTGTTGTCTTTGCAGGTATACTTTTTATCATATACACAATGAAAATGTTAGAATCAGGAAGAGTTGCATCAAATATATATATCAAATCATGGATCAGATCAAAAATATGGAACAGTCTACAAAGCGAGTATCAAAAAATCAATACGAATGAGATATACTTGTATACAATATTAATGGTACAAAATAATGGTCCCACAAGGACCTAGATATACAATATGATCTCGCAAAAATAGTACAAAAAGATATCTCATGTCTGACTCCCTCCCTCTCCCTGATCTAGAGGAGGAGCAGGTGGAGTGAATGGAGCTGGCGATGACATGACCCCCTCAGATTGCTGAACGATCTATGAATATGAAGGTGCCCTCTAACCCTCTGGCACTGTTGCATGATAAAGAGCATAATAATATGTGGCTCTCTGGCCCTGGTGAACTACAATATGAGCCTGTGTATCTCTCTCAGATCTCAGGTGCTCCACCTGTGTGTCTCTCTCTACTCTCACCTGCTCCAACTGTCTCTCTCTATCTGCAAGAAGAGCCTCTAATGTGGTAATGTGTTCTCTGAGCTTCTCTCACTCATGCTCACACTGTGACAGAGGATCTCCATCCCTGCAGGAATCTTTCCCTTGGGGCCTCTCCTGTGACTTTTCATGTGGCCTCTGCTTCTGCCTCTACTGTCTCTACTGCTCCCTTGTGAGTAAAGGTCTTGGATCCATCCTGGGAGCAAAAAATCTAAACTGGGCTCGCCGACCCTCTCCACTGCCACTAGCCACCTCTCCAATACCACCTAGAGCTCCACCACCTCTTTCATCTACATCATCATCATCACCAGGACCCTATCCTCTATCTGGGGGTGCATGTCTCCCTCCGTTTCTCCCTCCATGTCTACCTCCTTCCCTACCTTCTCCTATCTGTCTCTCTAGGATCCTCCTTGACCTCTGACTAGATGATCCTCCACAGGACCATAATCTTATAGGTCCTCAATCCGAGGAACCGCCTCTGCTGGATCTATAAACTGAGGCACCAGGTACTATCTCATCTCTACAAGGTATCCTACTGAACAACCTATATCAGCTACATCTGGCCAAAGATCCCATGGCACGACTACCATTTTTGCAATGGCCCTCTGAGAGGTCTCATATCCCAACTATCATCCCCATAGTGGTGACTCATTACGTATTGGCACATATATAGTAAGGTCATGACATCAACCCTATAATCAACCATACTGCCTCAGCACCCGTGTAACTAAGAACATCTCAATGACATACCTAGTCCTGCAGTTAAGGTACCTACTCTGGAAAAAGTACAGCATCTGCCGCCTATCTAATATCCAATCCTCACAATCAAGGTACGACTACCATACCACTATAGTAATGTCATCCAATACATGGTTCTAGTACTCCACCTTGCCTAGATGGGGCTGTTGAATCCAACTGGCATACATATATACATAGGGCTCCTCTGCTGCCCACTGTCTATCAACTATCATTCATGTCACTGGGATGTGCTCCTAGGCCCATATCTGAAGAACTAAGATACCCACTATCATACTCTGGGTATGATGGTACACTATCTCATGGATCTCTTTGTACATATGTGCCAATATGCAACTACCCCATGCAAATCTTAGTCTTGCAATGACCATTTTCTCAAGCATGTTGACCTAGCCAACCATAAATCTAAGCTATCCTCGATTGGGCATAAGGACGCCTCCAATCAAACTATCCAAGTATACAGGAAGACTCTCATAGTGATCACACATTTAATCTCATGTCATATATCAATGAGCAATACTATCATCCTAAAAGAATCATCGGGCAGTAACAATGGATGTCACAGAAGTAGAATCAAAATGGACCTCTTGGCCCATCATAGGCACTCTCAGAATCTGCCACACATCCTCAGATGTAAAGGTCATCTCTCTAGTAGGGAGATGGAAGGTTTTATACTCTAGATGCTATCTCTCAGCTAGAGCAGTCAACAACCCTCGATTTACCCTAATGTTGGGTAAATCCCCCAATGCTACTAAACCAACATGAGCCACTAACTCTCGCTCGTCCACAGTCAACAAATGTAATAAAGCAAGCACTCGGCCAGGATATGGGCTCTGGAATGAAACTACCTCAAATGGAAAATGTTCAAAAAAATATTTGTTACAGAAAAGTTCAAAATCAGTGATCTATCTAAAAAAGTTAAAACAAACAACCTATCAGCTAAGTGTTTTCATGGTCAGCAGAAGAAAAACAGTCAAAATGAGAAGGTAACTATGTCAAAAAAACTAGAAACAACCCTATTTTTACAAGGTGTGATCATATTTACTGTATGCGATCCTTGATTTGTAGGATGTGATGCAGCATACAAGATATGACCATGTTATCATAGGAAGTGACACGGGATGTCGCGTGCAACCCTTTTCTTACAGGGTGCAAAAACTTGCCCAATTCATCCAAAATTTACAAAATGTGACATAACAAGGTGCGATCCTAAATTTGTAGGATGCGACCCATGATTTTTGGTAACTACTTAAAGTGATGCGGGATTGACTAGACGTGACGCCAAACACGGGATGCGACGCAGGACTAAATTGGCTATAACTTGCATAAAAATACATAAAATTGAAAACTAGAAATTTCAAAAGGTATGTTTTCAGGTACTTACCAGAGGTGGGTAATCAGCTGGACACTGATGTCGATGGCCAAGCTTGAAATGATGCCTATGCATGTGGACCACCATCTTCTCTATAGAGCTCTCTAAATTGCCAAAGATGGAAGTAAAATGAATAGTTAAAAAGTGATTTTTGAGATATATATTGGACTTTTTGAGCTATTTAGGAGTTCCAAAACTCCTCCCAGGAAACTGAAACTTGATTTTTGTTCTCTTTTTGATCAATTGGGAACAAAATCAAAGGTACCTAAGGCATTTTACATAGTGCATTAAAAATTTTATGACAGTTCCTAAAAATGCAAAATTGCTTCATATGTTCCAAAATTCAATTTTCTCAGTTCTATATCATCAACATTGCACATTTCATCATAAATCTTGGTCTGACATCATTTTATTGGACTCAAAACTCACATTTTTTGTGTAATTAACTTGGTAACCATGTGTTTACTCTTAACACACCTTCTTTTCTTCTAATTCTTCTAATTCCTTCTTTCTTTCCCAACCCACTCTTGCAAGTGATACGTCATTCAACAGAGGGATTTTATTTATTTTCATTCAATTTCATTCCCGAGGGGGAATAATCACACTATTATCAATCAAATTCTTGCTCAAAACAACATTAAAATGACTTCGTTATCAAAAATAACTAAAGGCATGACTAAGTCAAAACTATTGGATTGAAGGCTTCGGTTCTCACAAGCTGGATATCCTATGCCTACTTTTTCTTAGATTCTTATTAAGCTCATGGCAGCTTCATACTAATTTTTGGATGAAAACCAAGTTTGGAATCAGTATTATCAATCTTTGGACGACAACCAAGTTTAGAATTGGTATCTTTAAGATCTTTGTTTATTGACCTTTGTTCAATCAAGTTCAAAGTTAATTCTATCAGTTTAGTTCAATCAAGTACAAGACTGATCTCATCAGACATTTCATTCGAAAATGAGCAAAATTCTCAATCTTTCTGAAGTCAATATCAAAAAACTTTCTTTAAATCAATGTGTTGCTCGCACATCAATTCAAAGAGGGAAAAATGTAACCACCCTAATTTGTTCTGCTCTAACTATAGACCCTATTTTTCCTAAGTGTGATCATACTCCCAATTATGTCAAGACAACTCTTCAATCGGTTGGTATAATTCTTTCAAATCAGATTTAATCTCCTAAGTGATTTAATCACTAAATTTCATTAATCACCTTAGCCAATCAAATCAATTCAAATCATAACATGGCTAAGGTAATTAATTTAAAAGTAATTAAATGAAATCCCTATTATACCTCATCACTTGCAAAATCCTATCTTCTAGCTTAAATTAATCTAATTAATTGGTTGTAGTCCTAATTAATTATCAAAAGTAATCAAAAGCTTAAATAATTAATTTCCCTATTTTTAAGTGAATATATTAAATATAATTTATTTCATTAATATTCCCCCTGACCTAACCTACCTCAACCACCTTAACCCCCGGTTCAAACCCATCCCAACCTATTCCCCCCAGCTAAGCCTAATCCTAATCTTAATTTCATTCTAACCCACTTCCTAAATGATGTCACATTCCTAATTTTGTGATTAGGAATTCAACTCACTTGAGAAAGTCAACTTTCTCAAGCTTCCCTCCCTCAAAGTCCACTTTCTCAAGCTTGGACTTACACCCTCACCATCCCTCTTAAATGATCTCATAAATGCATCATTTAATGCATATTCCTTCCACTATGCCTCATTAATGCCTTCCACCATTAATTCTATTACACCACCATTAAGGTTTTTACACCCCCATTAATGGCCTTGTCCCCTCTCTCTCTCCAAATTTCTTCTATAAATAGGATGAATTTTGAGCACAAATGGCCCCTAATTTTCAGAGTTGAAAGCATTGTTATGCTGTTAAGATTATTTGTGAATCCATGTTGCATTTTAGCTTTGTCATTATACATTGTTTTTATCTTCATTTTTAGATCTAATATGCATGTTTCTTAAACATTTAGATTATTTTTTATTTAAATCTTCCATTTTTAGGTTGTATATGTCACTAATTTGTGCATAATCTAAGGGCATAATTATCGCATTCTTCAAACTCCTCCTAGATAGGAAGCAATATATTGGTTTTAATGTTTAGCTTGAAACCCTTGCTTTTTATGCTTTTTCACTAATATAATGATCTATTGAAGTGTTGTGTCTTTCTTAATAGGTACATAAAATCACACACACATTTCTAGTGCCCACTGTGGGGCACAATTTCAGATTATGCCTCATTTTGCATCCATTTTTCACTAATTTTTCTTCACAGGTTTCAAGTACAGGCTCATTTTTTGTCATAAAGGCTCACATCCAAGAAACACCCTCGCATGGCAGCATCTAAGCTCACATCCTAGATATCCTAAGTCATTTCTGGTAAAGGCTCGCATCTGGTATGCATTTCATCATTTTTGGGTGTGTTTCATCGCATCTAGAGAACACAATCATATTTAGGAAATCTAGGATCGCATCTAGTCTTTGAACTTACAATCTGAAAAATCTAACCACTGATATTTTAATATTTGTTGTCTCTGATATTTTCACAGCTTAACTTATGTTTTTAGATTGTTATCAGAGCTAAAAGAGTTGGAGAAGGATTCCTAATGTGCAATTTTGCAAGTTTCCATCCCCTTGTATTGACCTCCATTTTGTTTTGTTTTTCACACTAAGAACATTTTCTACTCATTTCTTAAATCAATCAGATAAGTATGCTCTTTTCCTTTAAGGAAAATCAGAAAATCAAACATTGATTTAAAACTTGAAAGGAATTTGGGGTAACTCAACAAGGAAAAAAAACTCACTATTTAACTTCATTTTGGCAAAGTAATTGAACAACACAAAGCATTAAATTTTGTGGGATAATTGAACAACTTCATTTTCTAAATTTTGGAAATAGTAATTGAACAAGAAAATCACCTAATTTTGGGGAAACTACAATAAAACTTTGCTTTTCAAAGTACTATGTTTTTCATAATTTAGGAATATTTAAATTGAGCTCAAATAGCTTGAAGGAATGAAGATTTATTGGAGTATTTTGGGAGAAAATGACATAGACTAGGAAAGTATGCTCTTCTTCTTCCAAAGAATCAGAAATCTAAAAATCCTACGCTCACCAATCCTTTGTATGCTTATTTAAATAGGAGAGGGCCTACCGGTTGAGGAAAAAATCTCTTGCGAATGACCCAAGTGAGGACAGGTTTTATGCCAACCCTTCCAACTCACTATAAATAGTTTCTTCCTCGTAGGCCAAAGCCTCAAAAGATGGAATCGATTTTGTTCTTAGAATTTTGACATCATTCCTTGAACATGCTTGGGTATGTGTAGAGTGAATCCACTTGAATATTTCTTGCAAGACTACACATATTTGAGTACTCATAGGGCTATATGCATCAATTTTTCTTTGTGCAATTAAATTTTTCTTTCCCCCTGTTCTACTCCATTTCCCACTTTTCTCTGGCTTATTTCTGGCATCCTAAACTGCAAACCTAAGACTTTTGACCTCAAGGTCAAAATCAAACTTTCTGGGTCAAGTTTGAACTTGACCTTGACCTAGGTCAAGGTCAACCTCAACCCTAACCTAGGTCAGAATCGACCTCGATTCTGACCCAAGGCCTAGATTTCATGTTTCTAGGGTTTTCAGATGTCGAGCTTTGGAAAGGTTTAAATCCCACTTCCGGGTCAGCTGTTTCGGTCTTCGGAGCAATGACTCTTGAAATTATATTTAATATAGGTCAACTTCTAGGGGTATAGGTCTAATGAGAATTTAATTATCCTATGTAGGCCTCTCTATAAGATTATGCCCTAGATTTATATATAAGGAAGATTTCTCCTCTCATTTTCTCTAACCATCTAAGACTTGAAAAAGAGAACTTTATGCATGATCTATTAAAGAAAGCATCTACTCTCAAGCATCCAAGAATTCAAGCATCTTAAAGCACTCAATTCATCAAGGAGATCCATTGGTAGCCATTAAAGGATTCAAGCTCTATGGAACCCTCTTGTTGAAGATTTCTCCATCTACATTCCTCCAAGTCTCTTCCTATTCCAAGATTCATTCAAGATTGGTATTGTAGATCTACAAGCAATTGATTTGAGACATCCTACATCCGAAATTCTACATTCTACATCCATTTGGTGCATACATACTTGTGGATTCACAAATTCAAATCCACCACAAGGGTTTCTATACAAGCAAGGTGAATTTGTTCATTTACTTTGTCTCCTTATGCAATTTGAATTATACTTTAAGGTTAATTCAAAAACTGAGGTTTGACCAAGGCAAACCCCTCCCCCCAACAAAAAAACCATTTTTCTTCTAGGGGAAGGTTTAGAACAGAAAATTAGAGTGCATATTTGGATACCCTTTTTCGCAAACTGTCGGGATCCAAAAATAGATTTTCTGTCGGACATTTTGGGTTAGAATTGACATTCTGTTCTGGGTTAGAATCAGAGATTTTGGGTCAAAATCAGAAATTTTGGGTCAAAGGTGACATTCATTTCTAGGTCAGAATCAATATTTGTTATGGGTCAGAATTAGAGATTCTGGGTCAGAATCAAAAATTTTGGGTCAAAGGTGACATTCATTTTTGGGTCAAAATCAAAACTGAGTTAGATTCAGAAAATATTTCTGGGTTTTCTTCATCTCTACATTTCTGTTCTAGATCTAGTTGTAGATTTTCCAGAAACTCAATGCAGACACCCAAAAACAACATTCTTCAGATTTGTAGCATTTTGAGGCTAGTACTTGTCTTCAATTCATTTCAATTAAATTTTTAATCTTCCTAAATCTATTACACACTCTCTTCTATAAAACGGAAGTTAGGGTTTTTCTCTTTATCCCTATCCTTAATAGGTTGATTCATTTATGCATTGATCATTTCTTTGCATTAATCAATTTGGATCTTCCCTTTATCAAATTTAGGATTAAGAGGACATCTTACCTTCTCTACTATTCCTACATCATATTCCATATATATACATCACACATTAAATTTACCCTTTACATTTCAATAATCTTCCATTTTCAATAAACACACATTTGTTTATATATTACAAAGTGCACAAAAAAGAGGTGATACTGGAATATTTTCAATCCAAAGAACAATTAGCAGACATGTTCACAAAGCCATTGCCTAAAGATACATTTGATTACCTAAGAAAGAGACTAGGGGCCCAACCCTTGTCTGTTGGTCACTAATCTGACTAGGAGGCTACATCAGCCTACACACAATCAGAAGATCATTCATGTTGATGCAAGCAAAGAGATGGACTGTGAATATTTTTCAGTACATAGAAAGGTACTTATTTGCACCAAACACTAGAGTTATTATATTATTGATGTAGAGGAAATTCAAGGAATATAATATATATATAAAAAAAGAGATTTAGTTTGGCATTGTTGTCAAAGGGAGAGATGACTTAAGGAAGAGATTATATCCATATGAAATATCTATTAGAAGTAGTCAAAGAAAAAGAGATCCATTGAGAAGAGGAATAGTCAATGGGAGAGAAAAAATCAGAGAAGAGATTCTACAACAAAGGGAGAGACAGAATCAAAAGTTTCTACATCTATCCAGTAAAGGGAATAAAGAATGAAGAAAGTACTCTGCAAGAACCAAATCTAAGCTAGAAGAGCTTATAGAGAGTTAGACATTTGTATTGGTTATAGTAAAATAAGTTTGGTAGAAATTGATGAACTACAACTGATATATTTCATATTGTATTAGTATTATGTAGTATGTTGCCATCAATGCCAAAGGGAGAGATTGATGAACTATAATTGATTGAATGCCTAAAGATGTTAGGTTGATGATCACCGAGATGCAGAAAGATAATGCAAGACATTAAATCAATTAATGTGTTGTATTGTCATTGATCTCAGCTTAATATACTCTGATTGGTCAAAGAAATAAAGAGATAAAGGTTATGTTATCAGTAATGCATAAAAGTTTAGTATACACCAAGTGACAACAAACATTGACGGACAGTGCACACCAACAGATAGATAACCCTGAGAAGATTCAAAGTGATACTCGAGAAAGCATTACTGAGTAGAACCAAAGTGATACCCAAGCAGAAGTGGAAGTCACAGTGTTTCCCGACAGACAGAGATGCTCGAGGACAACTGAAGTCAAGACCGAGAAAACAAGGAGTAAAACACTGATCAGAATTGAATTTCAAAAATGACAAAAGACTTAGTTGGCAGGATCTAAATATAGAGTTAACTATTTGATTAAATTGTTTTCATTGACTAATTAAAAGCTAGAGATAAGCTAGAGATTTAAAGCTAGTTTTATTCTAATTGTCAAGGAGAAATCTATGGGATAAAACTGAAGCATGCTTTAAAGAAAGAATGGTGAGATTTGTGGTTCATGTCAAGAACAAGAAATACAAGGACTTAGAAATGATGAAACCATGTCTATAAAAGAGACAAGATAATTCATAACAAATGGGGGAATAGAAAAGAGGATGTTGAAGAGAATCCTGGTGAAGATAAGAAATCTTCATACAGACCTGATCAAACAAGATGAAGAATAGAGCTATAGTTTTCTGCAGACACCGAGCAATAGAGAAGCAACAACATTCACCGAGAAGAAAGAAGTGGACCAAAGGAACATAAGATAAACATTGATTACAAAGGTATTATGAGCTTACAATAGATCTAAACATCTACAAGTCTAAGTTGTATTTATGAATAGATCATATATTGTTTTAGTTTAACCATTGGATTAGAAAGTCACCTAACTGAGCAGGATTTAACCATCCTTTATATATTGAGATACATCCCAAGGAATATCAAAAGTTTTTTCATGAAGATAGCATAGTGAAAGCTACATATCAAGTGATAAATTGTTAGTTTTAAAACCTCTAACAAGGTCACACTTAAAAGTGTGTTTGTAACCTTCAACAGGGTTGGCTCTTCACCGAGCTAACTTCAGAAGAGTGAAAATTTTGGGTTACCAGTCCCAAGTGGTTTTCCCTTAACAAGGTTTCCACATTAAAAATCCATATGTCAAATGTGTGGGTGTGTGCACCAAGTTGTGGACCAAAAAATGGGACACATATTTTAAAAAAATTCAAATTTCATATAACCCGATCAGGTTATTGAAATTTCAAAATTGTACTAGGCTTGGTAATCAAGCCTAGACAATATTATTAAAAAACTTTACCTTTCTCAGAACCCGATCGGGTTCTGAGATGTTTCTAATAACCCGATCGGGTTCTGAGATGTTTCTAATAACCTGATCGGGTTATTATACATATTAAATTTTCTAATAACATGATCGGGTTCTAAGATGTTTCTAATAACCCGGCTGAGTTATTAGTAACATATTATATTTTGCAAAGCTCGTGGATTAGGCCATTTATAATGCCTAAACCGCAAAGTAGAAAAGTGGAGGAGGGAAAAAACACCTAAGAACCCGATCGAGCTTTGAAGAAAACAAGATATCTTCAACAACTTGCACCTTTTCAAGAAATGGAGCTCCATAAGAAAGGTATGTATTATTGTGTTTTTTTTTTGTTGTATTTTTTTATCAAATTAGGTTATGATATTGATTTTTTTTTTCTTTTATTAATTTCATATCAAATTTATCAAACAACCCAAGAAGAGAAAAAAGAAATGAAAGACCACCCCCCATAAACCCTCCTCATCCACCACCATCACCACCCATAAACCCTCCTCAAAATTCTCCTCATCCACCACCATTGCCACCCGTAAACCCTCAAAATTATCCTTGTCCACCAACATCGCCACCCGTAAACCCTCCTCAAAATTCTCCTTGACCACAACCACCACCACCCATAGACCCTCCACATGTATCATTAGATCATGTAAATACAACACAAGAGGACCTCATGCAATGCCTTAACCAAAATAGTCAACAAATTAATATATTAGTCAATAGTTTGAAGGCTTCTGGTCTTCAGCATCACTCTACCCTCGCCGCTACATTAGAAAAATGTCCAATAATGAAAATGAGGTGTCTCAAGAGGTGACAAAATGGGGTTCATGGAGGGATAGATGTCATACATATTATTCTAATGGTTTATCATATGAGGATGTGAAAAGAAGAGACATATAAAAATGTGACATATGTGCCCTTTTTATCGATCCTAATACTAACAATTCCCTAGAAGTTAATACAAAATGGTTTCCTATACATTGGTGTGCTCATAGGGGGATGAAATCTGATTTTTGGGATAGGTGGTACATGGTATTTGACCAACCACCTTGTAATAATAATGAGGTGCCTTTATATTTTTTGAGGAAGCTATACTGTGAGTTTATCCTTGGCGAGAAGCTGAATTACTTTGACTTTCGTGATTTCTAGCGTAGAGGGAGAGGCTCTATGCAGGATAGACCTAGGGAACATAGGATTAACCAACCACAAGAGAGGAGGTGTACTAAAAGAAAACCCCTCATTCATGTTGGGGTCCCAATAGTGGTGAAGGAATCTATGGATATACAGACTCTTCATGCAGCTGCATCATTTACTGATGTCATTATCCAACATGGCACTCGATTAGTTGGAGAGGATGGATCAGTGCCTATGCCACCTCCATCTTCATCAAATGTTCCATTAGGATCATCCCATCACATGCCAACTCCATCATCATTAGATGCACCATTAGGACCATATCATCCCGTGCGATCTCCATTATCATCAGATACACTTGCAGGGTCAGCCCAGCCCATTGAGCATATTGGCATCAGTTGTAATGGTATATGTGATGGGGTAGATAGTCAAGCGAGTGTAGATGGTTTGACATCCCATTCATATGTACATTGTGGGAGAAGATGTCAATCATCCACTACTGAGGATATGTCCCTCATAGATGATCTTTTGTCAATGATGTATGGTACAAAGCTGACACAGGTTTGTTTAAATTTGTGTTTTGACATGTTATTTTAATTCATTACCTAAATCTATTAAAAGTAAATAAATTTTTATGTATAGAGAAATCTAAATTGATACATGAATAATATGCACTGCAAGGTAGGGCTGGTGGTACAAGCACACCAAGGAGTGCTCATTCTATTAGACATAAACAGGTAGCTCAAACACATGAGGTAATGTTTTATAAATATTCATAAAATAGAATACTACATTATTTTCAAAATATCATAGCTTAATAATTTGTATGGTAGTAACTTAGTGTATGTTTGTTTTCTATTGCTTTATGGTCAAAGAAATTTTCTAATGTATTTCAACTCAAGGAATTCACTTCCTTGTCCAGCCCTTATTACTCAAATTGATTTGAACTCTCGCCCTCCATCCTTGGACTCAATTCAACCAATGTTGAACTCATACATAGACTCATACCCCAACCAATCACTTATTGGCTTCTGAATCAACCTTGAACATCATTCAGAACATCCAACCATCGTTATTTACTCTTATTTCTTGTTCAAAATCATGAATACAATCTCTGATTGTTCATTGATTGTGAATATCCTTAATCCTTAAATACACCTTCATGGCCTTCTAAAGACTCCCAACATAGAACTTCTAGGACACCCCAAGAACCCCTCAACTTATCACAAGGTCCTTATCATATCTCTCAAAGCACATTCACTTTCTAGTTTAGTAAACTTTACTCTCTGGAATTTCACTATCATACTAGGATAGTCCCCATATACTAGTCTATATCTTCACCATAGACAAGAACACATCTACACCCTAGGTTCATAAGCACCCCAAATATTTTCATCACTACCCATATCACCTACTTTGATGCAAGTGCTAGAAAATAGAAGTATTTCCTTCTTAAACCAATTGGAACACTTAGGTATTCACAAAAAAACATCAAATCCATAATTAGGGCCCTTGGTGCTCGGTTCTCTAAAAGTTATAAACTACTGTGTATATTCAGATTTGGTGCATACATTAAGATATACATCTAGGGCTAGATCATATGGCCATCTCCCTATATCAACACAAAAAAAACTTGCAGAATCTTTGAAAGCATATTACAAAGAAGATTTCCACCAAATATTATCCAATTCCCATGGTGGAAATGCTTCAAACTTGAAAAACAATGTGAAACTCTTAGAAGTGAACAAAAACTAGAGTTACAAAGACAAAAATCATGATAACTGGAGTTATAGGTAAGATCTCTTCACCAAACCGGTTGCATTTGAAGGATAAGACATAAAGAAATATGGCCAAGTTTTTTTTATGCAGAGTTCAATCCCATGACCATAGTGCATGTCCCATGACCATAGTGTGCCAGGTGGCTTATAAGTGCCTAAACTTGGAACTAGGTCTCACAATTGGATCTCAATGATATACTAATTCTAAATCCTTAAACTACAATATGTCTTGGGTCCCTTTGGGCCAAGAGTGCACTGAGAACTATTCAAGCTTAGAATTTTCACCCTAACTCAGGCATTAGGGCTACACAACAATTCCATCCTAACAATGGAAACCTCTCCTAGCTGTGGGTAGACTATGGATGAAGAGGAATCTCTAGATTCTAGGCCGGTTCCTATAAAATATGGTATATCACTTCCTAATTGAAAACTAAATTGGGAAAAAGGAAAAAGAGATTTGTAACTGAACTTGCATAATAGAAAGGTGATACACCAAAGATATTCAGACTTCTTACAAAGTTTCAAACTAACCAATACTTATCATATTCTAGTGGATCTTTGGATTATCATTCACTGATCGATACATAGGCTAATTGAAAGGGGATAACTATGGTTTTGACCACAAGTAATACTTCTTCCATTAACAACATGCACATTCCAAAAAAAGCTTATATTTCTGTAATATAGAATAGGAATTGGTATAATTCAATAGAATATATTTGCAAAAAGCATTACTCTTATATGTATAAAATTGAAAAGGAAATATGAGCAATGACCTCAACAAGAGATATATGAAAGTGAGGCAATTGTGTTCTTCTTCAAGAATCTGTGTGTAAACTACATACATGGATTCTAGAATAATGCCAAGGAATGATAAAAATTCTCTTGCACAACAATGAAATCACACATATGAAACTACAATGGAATACAAAAGAAATGGATCCACAGCAATAGGAATTCAAAATTCACTAATGCTAATTCTCCTCCCAATTTGACTCCCTTAACAAAAACTAAGAAGCTCCCCTAAATAGCCAACATGTCTTATTTGAAATACTCCTTCCCTCCAAAAATCCTCTCCACAACTATAGGGTTTTTAACAAAATTAAAACCAATCCCTAAGTTTTAGGCTTTTAAAACTAAACCCCTAATCGCCAACATTGTAATTACATCTATTTGGATACATGGGATTCGAATGAAAAGAAAGGTTTTCAAAAAACCGACTTTCAAACTTTGCAAAGTTTATAAAACCCTAATCATATCGGCACTTAACTCCACCTTTGATGTTAACACCATAGCTGAGCATTGGGAGGTAACTGTGGTTTGTTTGGATGTGCTATCTAGACATGACTATCTTCATCAAAGAGATGTTTTGCAGTTGCCGTGGCACTTAAAGTACCAAGGTGGCAATTCTGAAGGAATGCCAATGCACTGTCACTGACATTACATTTACTCCAACTGACAATAGAACTAAAAAGTTAGTAAAATACAAAGCATTGCATTCATCGGCCTCATTTGCATCTTTAGGGTTTTGTGTTTTCACTGTGTTTCCACCATGTCGCAAGGAAACCATGAAATTAGTTGTGAAATCTACCATGTTGCAAGGAAAAACTTAGAGTTTATGAGTGAAACGCTGTTTACACAGTCAATGCAACTGTAGTTTCATTCTTCAGTGAAGGCCGCGGCTATTAATCCTCATCTTTCTCAAGCTCGAGCCCCAACTGTAAGTTTGCATTTGTATTTTTTTTAAAGCTTATAAACACGGAGGATATTGTGCCATGATATATGGCATTGATCAATGAACTTGTAGTTTAGTTGATGCATCTTTATTCTAGTCTTTGAACTTCAGTTTGTTTAAAAAAGAACTAAAGAGTTCTTGTTTTCTTTGTGATGCCACTAAAGTGTTCCACTGGTGTGATGACCACTACGGTTTTGGCATGGTCTTGAGCTGTGATTGAGACAAGAACCCGCAGTCTTTAACTCCGAACTGGGGATGTCTCAGCCATAGCTCCAGACTCATCCCCAGCTCGTTGTGTAACTAGAAACCCCATCACTGCTTGTCTTCTTCGTGATAGCTTCCTTCTCAACTCCCAGCTTGATGTATGACAAAATAAGTTCACCATTGTTTGACTTCTCACTTCACTCTTCAAACACATGGACAACAGACCAATTTATGATATGTTTGATCTCAACCACCATGTGGGTTTTCTGAAAAGCATGACATTCCACATCATTTTGAAAGATGTGGCTTTACTCATGAATCTATGGAGATATACTCCGCACCACACATTCAGATAAGTTATTTCCATCCATTGCATTCAACTGTTTATTGCACCAATTATCTTCACTGCTTGTAATGTTTGAAGAAGTTTTGGTGCTGGTACTCTTTGCTTGATGTCGACTCTGGGTGCACCATGAAATTTACACTGTTTAATGTTTTAAAATAAAACACCATTACTGTTGTATGATAGTTTCCACTATGTAGTAAGCATATTCATGTTTCTGTGAGATGATACCTCGCTGTTTTGAGAGGAAACACAAACAAGTTACAATATATGTTAAAAAACACATCAGTGGATATTCTGGAGCATTTTTAGGGCATCATATGCATAACAGTTTGAATATACTTTTGTTGAACATGTTGTTTACATTATGGAACATTGTAACCATAAAAAACCATGGGGTTTGAGCATGGGCTCATGACTCCCCTGGATTTTAAATTGAAACCCTAATCTATAAACAGTGATTATCATCGATACTTGCCCAGTATCATTAGCATGAATGCATATCTTTTTGTTCAAAACCTCAGTCTGAGATGTACACTCTGCATAAATAAATTCTCCTGTCATTTTTGTGTGAACACATCATACACTACTATTGTTGGTCACAAATATGTAGCAAGGTATAACAAAAATTTTAAGTTGAATGATGCTTTATCATTGTGATTTTGCAGTGCTAGACAAGAACACCAACAAGTTTTTTTTTTTTTAAAATTGACTGTAATCATATGTTTAAAAACACATTAATTTATCAGTCATATCTATTTGTTGAGAATCATATGCATAACATATAATACTGTACTTTATGCAAGAAAAGATAGTTTGCCTTTTGGAACACATATGACAAAAAAACCCATGGGGTTCGAGCATGGGCTCGTGACTCCCATGGGTTTTACTTGAAAACTGTAAATGGCCATTTGCATACCTCATCCTGTTAATAAAACATGCTCTATTCTTGTCATCAATATTGTGCAAAACATCTATATGAGATGTAGACTTTACAAAGAAGATTGTCTTAACAGGTGACCTAAACACATTACTCAGTTGTAGTATTATATCATGTTCAAGCATAATCATTTCAAATGCAGCTTCTGAATGTCTTGTAATACTTTATTTCATGTTGATTTGGAATTGCTAATCTCTGTCCATTTTTGCAATCCTCACATTCTCTGCTTCATGCTTAGATTCTATTAGCATTCTTTCATTATGCATAATCTCTGTATATGACATTTCAACTTAGACTTTCTAAGTGACCTTCAAGCAATGTATAACAGTTAGATGAATGTAAAAAAGTACTTACTGTAACAGCACTTTTTCAAAGTTTGGAATGCTTGCATAATAGTTTGAATATACTAGAATCTTTCAATTCTGCAATTAATCATTTTACTCTATTCATGTCCTTTCTTGTAGCCTCTTTGATTCCTTCATGTGTCTTCAATTGTGATCTTCCAGTGTGTGTGAACAGTAACCCTTTCAAAATAATAATTATACTTCTACATAAAACAGTGAAGTTTGTGCATGGGCTTGTGAAATCCACTGGATTATTTTCTTTTGTTTCCTACATTCAGTCATGCATGCCTATTCATTTGCACACACAGTAACATTCAATTTATTAGGTCATCAAATGACATGCACCAATTAGTGTTTGTGAGTGAATGCAAGAACACAT
>MU225854.1:1555354-1570221 GCA_018584345.1 Thuja plicata | reverse complement strand
GTCATTTTAGTTGTGATTTTACCCGATGACCAAACTGGTCATTTATTTAGTCATCTATTTTCCAAATATGATCAGTTTTGGTCATTTATTTAGTCATTTATTTAGTCATTTTAGTTGTGATTTTACCTGATGACCAAACTGGTTATTTATTTAGTCATCTATTTTCCAAATATGATCAGTTTTGGTCATGTGACTAAAACTTTTAGTCACGTGACCAAAATTTTTAGTCACTTAGTCTTTTATTTGCCAAATTCTACTAGTGACAACAACCTTTTCCTTGCGTGGGAGTCTACCGGAGAATGACCAAAGAGAATTAGTGTTTGGATCCTCAATTTTCTCTCACCTATATAAGGCTCTTCGTAATGTTGATCTACCTATCCTTAATGACTTGCTTGTTTTTCTTACTACATGAGATTTTTTCATTTCCTTTCCCATTATAGTTGATGTGAGGACACGTTGAGTAACATTAGAATCTTTACAGCGTGATTATGAACCAATGGCTTGGTATGCATCAAATAGATTTCTCACAATGGTTCTCTCAGTACTATTTCTAAAATTTTATCATGCATTGGCCTCAAAATATTTTCATCAATGTCAATTAGAAACTTTGGTTTTCTACGAATTATTCTAGGAGGTGTTAACACCGCTGCATGCTCTACATTTTCATTAGATGAATTAGGTGCATTTATTGGATTCATTGCAATTGGTGTATGTTGATGATTTTCATTTTCATTATGTGCATTTTTTTCATTAATGACATTGAATTGAAATGGTACATTTGTCACATTAACATTAACATTTTCATTTTCATCACTTATGTTGCTTACATTTGATAATGTACCTTGTCATATTCTCCTCATGCGCTCCCTTTGTCTTTCCTTTTTTGTCTCTCGTTGTTCAATTGTTCCTCTTTTGTTCTTTCCCATTATTTGTGTTGAATGGACCCTATGAATAATATCATGAATATAGAATAACATGTGAACATCAAATCCAAAAAATAAGAACAAATCAACCATTTTCTTGAAATGAGAACTTACAATGATAAAATAACATTAAAAACACCAATAAAAAATGCAATTCAATCATTGCAAAGAAAAAATATGCAAAAAAGTGCAAACATGTCTGTTCCTGGAGTAAAACAACAGAAAAATAGTTGTGGGACCTCAAAACAACTTGCAATGACTATTTTAATACCATTGAAGCAAGCAACATTCCTAATTCCATAGAACCCGATCGGGTTATGAGAACATAAAGGCTCAATGATCCTAATTACTCAGAACCCGACTGGGTTATGAGAACATAATAGCTCAATGCTCCTAATTACTCAGAACTTGATCGGGTTCTGAAAAAATAAGAACAGAGAGAGAGAGAGAGGGAGAGAGAGAGAGAGAGAGGCCCCAAAAGGACTAATTGGTCCTTCAAATATTCAACACCCAGAGGTAAAGTTCATCTACACTTATAACAAGTGAAGAAATGACTTGTTTTTAGGTTATCACAACTTATCCTAAACAGGGCAACCTAATCACTAGGTTCTAGCAAGTCTTCAACACTAACTCCCAATGGTTGGCTATTAGGTACTTACACCAATTTGATATCAACTCCCCATGAAATGACTCCAAGGACCAGGGGTGACCTATTCTCAAGGATTTGGTCTATTTATGTCCCTAAGACAAGAATCCAATGATCTTTCTCACCATGTACACTAATTTGGTCTTGGTTGCTATGATAAGCCCCTCCTAGGCTTGTAGCCTTTTCAAATGGAAATTTGGGCTTAGTATGAAATTATTCCACATAACCCTCCAAAAAAATAAATATTTAGATACCCTTTATGGCCTAAGGTATTATACCAAAGCATTAATTCTTGGAAGTGAAAGGAAAATAAAAAGACACACTATTTTGCCTAAACAAATAGGGCTAATTAGGCCTCCAATTACACTATAGGTACACCTTCCATAGAACAAGGACTCAATCCAACACTTGGATCATGTGATGGAATGCACAATGACTTTTCAATCTCAAATTTAGGTCTTTATGAATCTCCTATGGTGAGTTATGTGGATTGTACTCAATCGCTTGATTGGTGCACACATGGTCATGTACACCAAGGGAATCATGCCAAACCCATCTCCCTACATATTATCAAACCAAACCTATATAATATTAAATATCATTCTCAATACATAATTTCCACCAAGGTTCATTAGATTCCCATGGTGGAAACAAGAAATATGTACAATTGTTTGTGAAACCCTGATTTAGGGCCTAAAAACTAGGAAGCGGGAGTAAAAATGCAATAAATTTCAATGTAAAAATTATTAGGACATGAGACCAAGTTAAAATGGAAGATACTTCATAGGGATACCTTAATCTATCTGAATTTAATTCCCAACCTTTTTTACCTGTCCGTACCAATTCACTATTTCTCAAATTTGCAGGAAAATGGTTGCTTTTTATTGATTTTGAATACCAATTACAAAAAGTTGTCCAACCACCCACCTATAAGGGATTTTTTAGGAATTCCCAAAGGTTACATCCAATTTTTAAACTAATTATCCATTTGGGAATGGATTTTATAATATTTGTCAAAAGTTTCTAAAGTTGCTTAAAAGTTGTTTGACAACTTTTTAGCAATTTTGCAATAGTTTTGCAACTTTTCAATCTAAGTGACCAAACTTGGTCCAAAACTATAATTTATGATCCCACATGGATCTAAACATGATAAAACATGAAAATATGAGAAAATAACCTATTCTTAAGCTTTTGGACATTATTTGACCAATAGTTGACCAAGGGCTTATTAAATGCCAATCTTGAAACTAGGTCTTACAAAGGGTGTCCAATATGAAACCTTTATTTATAACTTGACCTAAAGGCCACTAGGACCTTAAAGAAATCCATAAGTGTGAAAAAAACACTTAGGTTAACTAGGGTGCTCCTGCACCATACTCCCCATGAGGTTTTAAACTTAAGTTCCCACTTGAGGTTAACTGATCAAGAGTGATGCCATGTTGTTTGATTTGTTCCTCTTTCATCCAAGTAGAATAAATGTTAGGGAGTCCTTTCAATTTTACTAGATACTGCATATACTTTTGCTTCCTTCTTTTCTTCATCACCTTGGACTCAAGAACTATTTCCAACTCCACTGGTTTTCTTTGTGGAAGATTTGTGATATAGTCTCCATCCTCCTCATTTTCTGGATCCTGCACATTGGTTATATCTGAAACACATTTGTAAGGGGTGAGATCTGAAACATTAAATATAGGAGAGATTGATAATGTAGGAGAAAGAGATATTTCATAGGCATTTTCACCCATCTTTTTGAGAATGGTGCATGGCCCAACTTTATTCATATTTAACTTTGAATATCTTCCCTTGGGTAGTCGCTCCATTCTTAGGTAAGCCCACACTTTATCTCCAGTTTGGAAGTGAATTTCTTTTCTTTTCTTATCTGCTTGTGTTTTGTATTTCATGGTGGATTGTTGCAATGTTTCTTTCACTTCTGCCTGCACTTTAGTGATCAGTTTTTCCAATTATTCACCTTGTGCACTAACTCTAAAATCAAAAGGTAATTCCACCAAATCTAATGGACCTTTTGGGTGAAGTCCATAAATAGTTTGAAAAGGTGTTTTTCCATTAGATCTATTCATTGAATCATTGAATTCAAACTCTGCTTGAGGTAAGATCATGTCCCAACTTTGGGAATATTGTTTAGTAAGACATCTTTGGAGGTTGCCAAGTGACCTATTGACCACTTCAATTTTCCCATTAGTTTGAGGGTGATAGGCAGAGCTATAGGTTAGATTTGTGCCAAGGTTTTTCAAAAGAGTCCTCCAAAAATGTCCTTGGAATTTAGCATCTCTGTCTGAAACTATTGTTTGAGGTAACCCATGAATTCTGGCTACTTCTTTGAATAAGAAATTTTCTATGTGAGATGCATCATTTGTGCTTTTACATGGAACAAAGTGGACCATCTTGCTAAATCTATCCACTATGACAAACACACTATCAAAACCTTGTTTGGTTCTAGGTAAACCCATCACAAAATCCATTTAAATTGATTCCCATGGCCTAGTGGGAATTAGTAGAGGCTATTATAGTCCTTGGTTAGTAGATACAACATTGGCTTGCTGATAAATGGTACAAGTTTCTATGAACTTTTTTACTTCATTTCCCATTTTTGGCAAAAAGTAACTCCTTTTTACTAGGTCTGTTGTTTTGTCTATTCCAAAATGACCTCTGAAACCACCACAATATTTTTCTTTTATGATATTTGTTCTCATGGAACATCTAGGTATGCATAGTTGAGCCCCTTTGAATAAGCATCCATTCTAAATTAGAAAATCAAAAAAATTAGTATGATATTTACCTATCATTTTGGTGCATACCTCAAAAATTTCTACAAAATCTGGATCACCTGCATACAAATGTTTTAGTGAGTCAATCCCCATACTGTGAAGTTGTACTTCTTCAACCAAATTGACCCTTCTATTCAGGGCATCAACCACTTTGTTTACTACCCCCTTTTTGTGCTTAATATTGAATGTATATGCTTGCAATTGTTCCATCCATTTGATGTGTTTGACTCCAAGTTTTTCCTGAGTATTTAAGAAGCTCAATGCATGGTTTTTAGTATAAACAATAAACTCTTTTGGAAGTAATTAATGCCTCCATTTTTTCAGTTCTTGCACCATTGCATAGGGTTCTAAATCATTTGTAGAGTACCTTATCTTGGCATCATTTATCTTTACAAAAAAGAATGCTACAGCCTTACCTTCTTGGCTCAAGACTGCACCAATTGCCAAGTTACTTGCATCAGTTTCAACAGTTTAGTGAAGTTAGGAAGCACTAGGATTGGATATTGGGACACCCTATTATTTAGGTATTGGAATGCATCTGTAGCCTCTTTAGTCCATACAAATATGATCTTTTTACCACCCTTTATAGTGTCCAACATGGGGGCACACACATGACTAAAGTTCTTAATAAATTTCCTATAGAAAGTTGCAAGACCATGAAAACTTCTAAAATCACCTTGGTTCTTTGGTGGAGGCCAGTTGAAAATTGCTTCAACCTTTTCAGGTTCCATATTTAGGGTGCCTTGTGAAATGACAAACCCTAGGAACACAAGTTCCTTCTTCATAAACATACACTTCTCCAAGTTAATCACTAACTTGTGCTGACGAAGCCCCCTCAAAACTTGTTCAACATGGTCAAGATGCTCTTCCCTGCTATGACTAAATATTAGAATATCATCAAGATATATAACTACAAATTTTCCAATAAAATCAATAAATATTTCATTCATGAGTATCATGAATGTACTTGGGGCATTACTCAGCCCAAATGACATCACCAACCACTCAAAAAGGCCTTCAGTTGTTTTAAAATATGTTTCCCATTCATCTCCTAGCTTTATCCTTATTTGGTGGTATCCTGATTTCAAATCAATTTTTGTGAAGTAACATGCATTTCCCAATTGATCAATAAAATCATCCATTGTTGGGATAGGGAACCTATATCTTATACTAATTTTGTTGATGTCTCTGCTATCTGTACATAATCTCCATTTACCATCCTTTTTAGGAGAAAGGAAAGATGGGACTGCACATGGGATAAGACTTTTTTGAATTAAGCCTTTCTCTAACAGTTAATTGACATGTTTTGTAATCTCTGCATGCTAAGCAGGTGTCATATTATAGGGAGCCTTATTAGGTAAGGAATAACTGTGTATTAGGCCTATCTAATTACTGATTTCTCTTAAGGGAGGGAGGTTTGTGGTGAAGTCACTAGTAGTGACATCATTATATTTATTTAACAATTCCTTAACTTCATTTGGTATGGGATCTTTATCCTCAGATCTTATGCTATCCTTGGGTTTAGAGATTGGTAAAAAACCTTTAGTCTCAGGTTCCTTCAACACTTACAAAATTTCCTTTTCCCCTATGGTGATAACAATAGGTTCTTTATCTATTTTAGCATCAGGTAGGGGCTTCATTGTAAAAGTTACCCCATTCTTGGTGACAGAGTAGGTGTTCTTCCTACAATGATGTGTGGCATCCACATCATATTTCAAAGGTCTACCTAGTAATATGTGGGAAGCATCCATTTCCACTACATCACATAGTACTTTATCTTTGATATCTGCTATAGAAAATTCTACCCATGCTTGTTCAGTTACTAGAGTTTGTTGACCTTTGGTTAGCTAGGAGACATGGTAAGGAAAGGGGTGTTTTTTCTTAGGTAGGTTTAGTTTTTGGACCATTTCAAGAGACACCAAATTTTCAGTTGACCTTGAATCAATAAGGATATTACATACCTTTCCATGGCATTTGATCTTTGTCCTAAAGAGGCTCTTCCTTTGAGGTGGTTCATGGGTTTGTGGTACTTGAAGGAAAGCATGCATCATCATCAAACATGCTCCTTCCTCTGGTTCTAAATCCCTTGGATTAGTTTCATCCTCTTGTTTCTATTCTTGAATGAGTTGTGTCCTCCTTTCTCCATGGTTGTTGTTATTTCTTTTCTCCGGGAATTTCCCTGCATGGCGTCCTAGTTGGTTGCAGTAGTAACATTTCAAAGGTCCATTTCCTCTTCCTCTTCCTCTGTTGAAGGGTCTCCTTCCTATAAATTTCCCTCTAAAATTGGATTCACCATGTTATTTGTCTCCTTAGCCTTGGTCAGGGGTCTTGCTACTTCTTCCACTATATTCTCCTCTATTCCAAGAGGCACGCCTTCCTCTGAAATTCTTTCCACCATAATTGTTCTTTCCTTTGCCTAAGTCTTGCTTTCTTTTCCATTTCTCCTCTACATTGATTTCCATCTGATAACATTTTTTTATTGATGTAGGGCTATGTAGGCTTAGTTCTTCTTGAATGGACACCTTGAGACCATTCAAGTATCTTGCTAGTTTTTCTTCCTCATTCTCTCCTACATTAGTCTTCAAGCATAGTTTTAGGAACTCCTCGGTGTATGATCCTACATCCATGTCTTTTTGTTTTAGGTTTTTCTTACTTCTATGGAGTTGTACCCCATAATATTTAGGTACATATGTCTCCTTTATCAATTCTATCATCTTGTTCCATGAAGTGATCGCACTTCTACCATTGTTCACCCTCTCTATTTGGATGAAATTCCACCAAGTTAGGGCTGCTCCCTTCAACTTGGATTTTTCCATCTTTACTCTTTGCTTATCAAAAATGTCTTCATACTCAAAGAATCTTGTCAAGGCCTCAATCCAATCTAAGGCCAAATCTGCATTCATCTTTCCATTGAAAGTTGGTAAGTCCAACTTCTCCTCTATGGTTCTTCTCCCCATAGACTTTAAGGCATCTTAGAGGGGTCTCTGGTCTTCAAGAATTTTCTCATCTTGATCAGGAGTGTCATCTTCCTCTTCACTCCCTTCTTCACCGTCAGACATGTCTTCTCTTCCCCTCTCTACCTTTTTCTCAAGTTCTTGAAGCCTCTTGTTCAAGGCTGCATTCGCTTCCTTATGTTCTCTCACTATCCTTACAAGTTCCATGTTTCTAACCCTTGCAGGGATTTCTTCATCCTCTGGAGAAAACATGCTCTGATACCACTTGATGTAGAGTGGGTAGTCAGAAGCCCCAAAAGGACTAGTTGGTCCTTTAAATATTCAACACCTAGAGGTAAAGTTCCACTACACTTATCAAAAGTGTAGAAATAACTTGTTTCTAGGTTATCACAACCTATCCCAAATAGGGAAACCTAATCACTAGGTTCTAGCAAGTCTTCAACACCAACTCCCAATGGTTGGCTATTAGGCACTTACAACAATTTAATATCAACTCCCCATCAAATGACTACAAGGACCAGGGGTGACCTATGCTCAAGGATTTGGTCTATTTAGGTCCCTAAGACAAGAATCCAATGATCCTACTCACCATGTACACTAATTTGGTCATGGTTGCTATGATAAGCCCCTCCTAGGATTGTAGCCTTTTCAAATGGAAATTTGGGCTTAGTATGAAAGTATTCCACATAACCCTCCAAAAAAAATAGAGATTCAAATACCCTTTATGTCCTAAGGGATTATACCAAAGCATTAATGCTTGGAAGTGAAAGAAAAATAGAAAGACACAATTTTGCCTAAACAAATAGGGCTAATTAGGCCTCCAATTACACTACAAGTACCCCTTCCACACAAAAAGGACTCAATCCAACACTTGGATCATGTGAGGGAATTGACAAGGACTTCTTAGTCTCAAATTCAGGTCTTGATGAATCTCCTATGGTGAGTTATGTGGACTGTACTCAATCGCTTGATTGGTGCACACATAGGGCATCATGCCAAACACATCTCCCTACATATTATCAAACCCAACCTGCATAATCTTAAAGATAATTTTCAATACATGATTTCCACCAAGGGTCATTAGATTCCCATGGTGGAAACAAGAAATATGTACAATTGTTTGTGAAACCCTGATTTAGGGCCTAAAAACCAGGAAGCGGGAGTAAAAATGCAATACCTTTCTATGTACAAAATATTAGGACATGAGACCAAATTAAAATGGAAGATACTTCACAGGGATACCTTAATCTTCCATACTTTTATTCCCAACCTTCCGTACATGTCCATACCAATTCACTGTTTCTCAAATTTGCAGGAAAATGGTTGATTTTTATTGATTTTGAATACCAATTACAAAATGTTATCCTACCACCCACCTATAAGGTATTTTTTAGGAATTACCAATGGTTACATCCACTTTTTAAACTAATTAGCCATTTGGGAATGGATTTTACAATATTTGTCAAAAGTTGCTAAAGTTGCTTGACAACCTTTTAGCAATTTTGCAATATTTTGCAACTTTTCAATCTAAGTGACCAAACTTGATCCAAACCTATCATTTATGATCCCACATGGATCTAAACATGATAAAACATGAATATGATAAAATAACCTATTCTTAAGGTTTTGGACATTAATTAACCAATAGTTGACCAAGGGCTTATGCCAATCTTGGAACTAGGTCTTACAAAGGGTGTCCAATATGAAACCTTTATTTCTAACTTGACCTAAAGGCCACTAGGACCTTCAAGGAATCCATAAGTGCTAAAAAAAAACTTAGGTTAACTAGGTTTCTCCTACACCAAAGAGAGAGAGAGAGAGAGAGAGAGAGAGAGAGAGAGAGCATAATGTTTACTTCTTCATAACCCGATCATGTTTTGAAGAAGTGAAAATTGTGCATTTTATTCTCCAGAACCCGATCGGTTTATGGAGGAGTTGAAAATGTAATTTTTGATTTTCATAACCTAATTGGGTTATTTGAAATTTAGAAACCCGATTGGGTTATGGCTTGGGATGAGCTTTGAAAAATGACCCAAAGTCTTGGAGGCTCATTTTCCCTCCATTTTTGTTCTTTTAGACATTTTTCATTTTGTAAGATGAATTCTCAAATTTATCTTCATTAGGTTTAAAATTTGTTAATAGGGTAGCTCTATAATTTTCACCATAATCTCATACGTCTTCTTAGCTTTCTAACCATATAAATATTTCTATTTTTGGACAACATTAGCATAGTAAACTTTAATTTTCTTTACTAGTGTCTTGATTGTCCTCACAGACATATGTCTACCTTTTTTTTAATAAATTTTGATATACTTAATAAAATTACAAATAAATTACTTATTATTGTTCTACACTTTATTCTATACACTTTTTAAAAACAAAATCATTTTTTATTATTTTGATGCAAGTTATGCCCAGCGCACGAGCATGTACCAAATTTTCAGGATGTGATTACTTCAAAAAATCACAGAAAACAAAATACTCATCGAAAAATTAAAAATAAATACACAACTTCTATATCTCACTCTTACCTATCATCCTACCAAAGGGATTTAAAAAATACTGAATATAGCTATATCTTTTGTACCGCGCATGAAAACAACTATGTTATGTTTTTCCAAAAAAATTAGGAACATGTTTTCGTGTGCGCGAGGTTTGACCCTCTTAATCTTATCGGTTTTCAAAAAAAAATAGTATTTTAGAAACCTGATTTAGAGTACTACAATTTGTATTTTTTACACATCTTATTTTGAGTGCATGACCCTCAAACACATGTTCCAAGTTCAAGTTTACCCAATTTCAGAAAAAATGTGTCCACTTATACCCCCCTTTTTGGTCCACAACTTGGTGCACATACCCGTGTATATGGTTCATTGCTTTGATTTTTTTCTTTACACATTACTAAAATAGGATTGATCGGTAAACACTAAGTTATTTACTATGTTTTGGTAAAGGCTAAGACTATTATTTGGTAAAGCTTAAGAAAAAGGATTAACAGTAAACTTCGAGCAGTAGTTATTTGATAAGATTATTTAAAGGCATACATATTGTAGGACTAAAGATAACTAGAGGTTTATATATATGGTATAAATTTTTGGATTGAATAATTGGATTAATTTTTTAGGCCACTGATTCACCCCCCCGCCCCCTCAGTTATTTCTAACAATTTCATCTCTTATCTTCTCTCCCTTTGAAATCAATACCAAAGGTATACAAAAATGTAGAATACATAAACATTGTACCACTTCTTACCAAAAAATTTAGACTATCTTTAGTACATCCTGAAAAGAGTTTTCCAAGATCTTCACTTCCTCTGTCCAAGTCTTCACCAAAATCTGACTCATGTGAATCAACTCATTCAGTGCAAATGAAGAAGTCTCTATTGCCTTTAGATTAGTGGGCATATGTGTTGTAAGGGTCTATCCTGTCTTCTCAATGTAAGATATATGGACCTCAAGAATTGATAGCTTGGGAGTGATTAGACTCTTCAGCAAACCAAATCTTGCCATAACTCTCCCTCTTTCTATATCAAGTACACTCAGTTTGTCCAAAAATTTGGACACCTCTCTATCTATCTCCAATACATATTGTGAGGAGGTCTCACAACTATCCATCAATTTATCCACAGTAGCTATATCCTTCTCTATAATGTCTTCAATGTTCTTGATATTTCTGATAGGGTTGATACAGTAACTGTATAACTTTCTTCCTTGTGTGACAATTTTTAGCCTCAGATGCAGTTTTGTTTAGTATGCCAAAGTCCCATGAAATAGACTTGTACACTTCCTCCATTTTCTTCTCAAGATATTTCTTCTCATCCTTCTCTTCAACAATATTCTCTAATGACTCATAGTGATTATCAAATTCATCTAGTGCCTTGTTCAAATTCTTTGCATCATCTTTTCCTTGAAAAAAATAGGTGGTGGAAGTAGTTTGTTCAAAGTCTCAACTGCTCTTGTCATTACCTTAGCTTGATTTTCTCCTTTCTGCTCAGATCTCTCTTTATCTTTAGAAAATGTGATGAAGGAAAACTTCATCAACTAATCCTCATCCATGTTCTCAATGTCAGTGCTCAAATACTTTTCTCCACTTTCCAATAATAAAGGTGAAGAATCAGATGTAACAATTTCCTGCTTCACTTCAACCTTATTCACTGTATCTTCCACTTTTTCATCAAAGTTTTCCTTCTATTTTTCCTTCTCTGTCATATCCTTGTCACTAATTTATTCAATGTTTGTATCCCACACAAAGGGGTCATTCACATCCTATAAAGTGTCCAATGACACAGGCACACCAGCAACATAGAAATCTAGTTTCTTTACAATGCTTACACATTGACTAGCATCTTCGCTCATTGATTTATGAAGATTTATTTCAAATTTCCTTGATGATTCACCTTTATTAATTGGTTTTGGCTTAGGATATTGAGGTGGTGAGATATCCTTGTCCTTAGTTTCAGTTCCCATCAAGACTTTTTATAAAGCTCTTTGTGTCTCCTCAATTACTTCATCATTTTTTCTTGCCATTATCTTTACTAGTCTTGTCTTGGTTCTCAGTAGGGTTTTAGTTCACTCAAGATTCTCTCCACCTGCTTAATAGATACAAAAGGAAAAATTCCTTCAATTTATTGTTCTCTAATCACTTCATCTTCCTTTTTTGCTAATTGCTTCCTTATCTCCAATTTCTCATACAACTCCTCAGGTACATTACCTCCAATCTCTAACAAATTCTTTTAAGAACAAGTAAATGATTAATCACTATGTCTTCAATCAAAATTTTGTCATATGCCTCATACCTGTCATAGTATTTTTCCAAATAAATAATATTTCCTTGTTCAATAATCATCTTCTCCAACATTTTCATATCAGGATTCCAAAGTTGTCTCACATTAGTGGCCTTTTCTTCAACTTTCTTCTCTTCTCCTTTTGTCCTTTGTTTCTTAGGAGGTGAGTCCAGTTTAGTGGACCTTGTGTTTCTTCTAACTAACTACTTTGTTTTCTCATGTTGTTATGAATTAGGTCAATGTAGATCTTCAAAGGCTGATCTCCAAGTCATAAGAACTGATCATGAACTCTGTGCTCGAGATAATATTTATCCATTCTTCATAAAAAGTCATGAAGTTTGGTTATCTTCATAATGCCCAGGTTATTAAGGTGTGCGAACTCATCTTTCATCTTTCCATCATCACCTATCATGTTTTCCATATCTATATAAATCTCATCGTCTCCCAGAGATTCATACTTACAATGTATATATTCCCTAATATATTCAACATGTAGAACACCGTAGGGTGTTTGAGAAAATGCACATTCGGGGTCATCCTCAGTAGATTTGAAAGGGTGTTTTTTGAATTTGTATCTAGGTCTCTCTACAACATCAAAAATCATAGGAGTACCCATTTTCAAAGATTCACAATTGATCTAAATACCTCTTTACTGTTGAAACGTGAATTTATGTACCGATCGAATCCTTCAACGCACTTTCTCTAATTATTCTTCTGCTCAAGAATCTGTTCTCCTCGAGCTCTTCTCTACAAAATATTTTCAATTATGTTCTTTCAATTAACCTTATACTTTGATGAGTGAAGAAATGACACATTTCCCAATGAACTCATTTCTACACAAAAACCAATCGAATAACAATCTGGCAATCATAGGATATAGGCTTGTAAAACCATGTGATAATAGATATGTGATCCAAAACATTTATACATACTCTCCCTAAGCTTGCAAGGCTTACTCCTCAAATTTAGGGGTTAGATATATTTATGATGTATTCATCCAATGCTCCCCCTAATTCCATTCTTGTCCATCTAGGTTGATGTAGCAATCTTAGCATCAAGCGAAGACTCAGTAGCATCTATTGACTCTCCCTCAACCTTTTCCTCACTAGATTGCTTTCCCTTCCATACTTTATTACTGTTGATATCTTCTTCTTTCTTGAAACAACTGTCAAATTAACTCCTATGCTCTGCAAGACTCTTACCAGTATCACCAATGTTCTTCTTTATAACCATAGGAGGTGGTCCTCTTCTATTATAAGTTCTATTGTACCTGAAAAACTTCACTATATGACCTAGATTATTACATTTGTAGCATATAGGAGGTGATCTATTCTAATTAACCTGCAACTTAGAATACCTTGCGATGTGCCCAAGGATATTACATTTGAAACATGCGATCTTAGCTTTTATCTCTTCCCTAATGTAATCTTGTTTGTATCTTGATTGATTAGGTTTCCCGCATTCTTCTTTCTTGTGTCCATATGCATGAGAACTATTACAATAGTCATTAAAAGGTTTGAAAGGGGTTTTACCTCTACAGTCTCTCTTCATGTGTCCAACCTTGTTTCATCCAAAACATCTACCTCTGAAAGGTCTGATATGTTCTTTAGGTTTTTCAAGAGTAGGGCTTTCTTCATCAATCTTCACATCATATTTCTCATCTTGACTCTTAGAACATTCAGCTTCATTGAATCCAACTCCAGTCATGTCTCCTTTAGGTTTCTGTCTTTCTCTCTATTCATCGGTCAAATTACTGCTCATGTGAAGTCTCTCAATATGTTTATTTGCCTCAAAAAGTTCTCCTTTTATGATCTAATTATATTATCAGAATATTATCATCCTTTAGAATATTATCATCTTTCAAAGTTTCTTCAATTTTTTTTACCATCCTTTTCGTGTTGAATCTCTTTATCCATATGGAGTGAAATAGTTTCATGATTAAGCTTCAAAGTATCTCTCTCTTGTTCAAGATGATTTATCTGATCTTAAGTATCATTGTCTGAATCCTCTTTGATATGAACCATAAGATCTTGTCTCTAACTTATGGAAAGTTCAAGTTGTTCTTTTAGTTTCTTAATGAATCCATCTACTCTTCTAAATTTGAATTTCAAGTCACCATTCTATGTTTTAGCTTTGTCAAGATCTTCAAGTGCTTCTTGAAAAAAAAAATCCAAATTGTTAGAATCTATCTCGATCTCCCTTAAGTTGTTAAACTTTATTTCCAAGGGCCAAAATCTCTGATACCAATTGTTAGGATTAAGTAATAATGAGAGGGAGGATGAATTGGTATTACAACACTTTAAACATGAACTTAATAATTTCCAACTTAACCATATAATTATTGAAATGAAAAGAACATAAGCACACAACACATAACTCATAACACCATGAATTTTTGTTGAGGAAACCCTGGCCAAGGGAAAAACCTGGTGGGGATGGTACCCACAAATATGCACTAAAAGTATAGTGTCCCTGATAGGAGACCTATCCCAGTCAGGAGCTGAATATTACATTAGTACATTTCCCTGTTAGGGGAATACAAAACCCTGTTAAAGGTATACTAAGCACACCACTCTTACAATCAGAAATAGTTATGTTATAATCAATTCTCAGTAGTGAACATTACAAGCATCAGCTATTCTTAGATAGTTCCATTTGTAGCTTGCATCTGTCTGAGATTACAATGCATCATTGCATTCCATCTGCTTCATATCATCTCATCTCTTTCCCACTTCTCTTTACAAAAATCTCTTCATATATATATATATATATATA
>MU225854.1:1525328-1540936 GCA_018584345.1 Thuja plicata | reverse complement strand
CTTGGTTCAAAGTTTCACCTTCCTGATCAAAATCTCCTTCTACGTTGGCTTCATCCTCACTTTCCTCTCTTACGGCAAGATTCATGCCTCTGTGAATCTCTTCCTACAATGCTTGCACTTGTCTCTGTAGGGCTCTAACCTCAGGCGGTACACCTCTAGCTCTTCCGCCACGCTCCCTTCGTGGAGGCATTTTCACGCTTATCACTGAAACACTAACCACGGTCCTGGTGCAAACTGCCTCACAATCAGTGATCTGTCTACATACTCAGGAACTTCTCACTCTGATACCACTTGATGAAGGGGACTCCCCTCAATACCACAAGTACACAACAGAAACAAAGAGAAACAACAAAAATTTACAAGAACAAAAAATTGGCTTCTTATTGGCTCCACAAATGTGGAATTACAAACTTCAAAATTACAATATCAAAAGCCACATGGGCATCCCTTACAATAATATGTAGGACAAAGCCTCAAATAACCATCCAGAACTGCCCTAGAAAACACCACGGGCCTTCCTTAAATAGGCAATTTTCCACCGCCTAAGAAGGTTCTAGAAATCTAGCCATTAAGGCCGACTACCCTTAGCATTTAATTATTTTTTCACTTTTATTATAAAAGGGTCGGCTTTAAATATTTACAAAACATGAGATTAGGTAGCCCAACTTTCGGAAGCCATAACTTTTGAACCGTAGCTCCAATTGGCTATTATAACCACTTTCCAAAAAGGGGAGATCGCGATCTACAGTGCTTGACTTGTGAAGTGCCAGTCAGCCGAGGGTTCGACCTCGATCTGGAGCCTCTAAGGTCCTGAAAATTGAGCTCAAAGGTTTTGTACCCTAAAATCTCAACAATAAATCCTTAATAACTTCGCCAATACAGATGATCTGGCAATGAAATTCAACTAGCATTCTTATATGACTAAGATGAACCTTCACCTAGAAAATTAGAATATTCTGAGTTCAAACGACCAACTTACTAAAAATAGTAAGTTTCCAAAAATAGCAGCTTTGTACAAAATAGCCCTTATTGAATAGAAAAACACATATTTTTGGGTGATGCAAGATTGCCCTTACACCAAGGATGCTCCTGCATCACTAACTGATAAACAAGGGTTGTACCCCTAGTCTCTGTCTCAAGTACTCAAATGTATCTTTTGGTAATGGCTTGGTGA
This sequence comes from Thuja plicata, assembly GCA_018584345.1. Classification (NCBI taxonomy): domain Eukaryota; kingdom Viridiplantae; phylum Streptophyta; class Pinopsida; order Cupressales; family Cupressaceae; genus Thuja; species Thuja plicata. The sequence continues at coordinate 1,539,762 of MU225854.1, read as the reverse complement.
ATATATTAGCTAATTGTTCCTTTGATTGAACATATTCCAGTATCACCTCCTTTTATTGCACTTGTTCTCTTAGATAGTGATACTTGATAGGAATATGCTTAGTCTTAGCATGCATGACTAGATTTTAGAAATGTTAATTGCACTAGTATTATCACAATATATAATCACTGGTTTAAGAATCTTCATATTCATACCTTCCAACAACTATTTGATCCATGCAATATTGGAGAAATTTGCAGAAGCAGCCACATACTCTACTTATGCAGTAGACTGAGAGATGCATCCTTGCTTCTTACTGATCCATGTGACAAGTCTGTCACCCATAAAGAATCTCCTCCAGTTGTTCTCTTTCATTCATCAATGTTTCCAGCCCAATCAACATTTGTATAGACTTGTAGCTCAAATTTTCCTTCTCTTTTATACCATAAGACAGTCCTTGGTGTTCTTCAGATATCTCAGAATTCTCTTGACAACAGTCATATGTGATTCTTTTGGTTTAGCACAGAAGCTTACAACTATTCCAACTACATGTGTTATATATGGTCTAGTGTGAACAACATACATTAGTTTGTCAATCATTGATCTATACAAGGTCTGATTTACCTCATTTAATTTTTCTTCTTTTTTCATCTTACATCTGGTAGCCATAGGTGTTCCAATTGGCTTGGAATCCTCCATCTTGAATATTTTCAGCACTTCCTTGATGTATTTGGATTGAGTGATATAAATGCCTGCATCTTGTTGAAGAATCTGTAGACCAAGAAATAATTTGATCTCCCCAAACATAGACATTTCAAAATCCTTGATCATTTATCTTGCAAAGGATTTGCATAACATTTTATTCCCCCAAAAAATACATCATCAACAAATATTTCAGCAATCAGAATATAACCATCGATATCTTCTTTTAAGTACAGATTTCTATTTTCACTTGTTCTTACGAATTCAATGCTAATGAGATAGGAGTGAAGTCTTTCATACTAGGCTCTAGGTGCTTGTTTCAATCCATACAAGGCTTTATGTATTCTACATACCATGTTCCTCTTGTCTAGATCAACAAATCCTTTTGGTTGTTCAATGTATACCTCTTCTTCTAGTATTCCATTTAGGAATGCAGATTTGTCATCCATCTGGTATACCTTGAATCCTTTGAATGCAGCATAAGCAAGTAAGATTCTAACTCCTTATAGTCTAGCAATGGGTGCAAAGGTTTCTCCATAATCAATACCTTCTTCTTGTGCATGCCCCTTGCATACTAACCTTGCTTTGTTTCTTGTGACTTCTCCATTCTCATTCAGCTTGTTTCTGAATATCCATTTGGTACCGATGACATTCTTGTCATCAAGTCTCGGTACTAGTGTCCATGTACTATTCTTCTCAATCTATTCTATTTCTTCATTCATAGCACTGACCCATTCTTCATTTTTAAGTGCAGTATTAACAGATTTAGGCTCAAAATCACAAAGTAAACATCTAGTGTTTAGTGACTTACTTCTTTTTCTCATTCCAGCCTTCTTATCTCCTATGATTTGATTCTGTGGATGATGTCTTCTGACATACTTGGAAAGTTTTGGTTGAGCTCTTTTTCAATCATTCTGATCATCTTCTTGACCTTTATTCTGATCTCCATTTCTTGGTACATCATCTTGAGTATTATCCTGATTTTTGGTAATTACAACCTGATGCTCGGGTTCAATGTTCTTTTTCTCAGGAGCGATACACTATTTCTTGGATAAAGTGTCAAGTTCTTCAGTATAAAAAAACCTGTTGTAGTCCTCTAGTTCTCTTCTTCTTTCCTTATCATTCTTTTCTGCAAATTCATCTATCTTTACATTTGCACTTTCAATGATCTTGTTAGATGAATTGTTAAGACATTTATAAGCCTTGCTTTTGGTGGAATACCCTAGAAAGATACCTTCATCACTTTTGGAGTCAAGTTTTCCATTTCTATCATCCTTCAAAATATAACATTGACTACCAAAGATTCTGAAGTAACTTACATTGGGTGTGTAACCATACCAAAGCTCATAGGGTGTCTTATTTGTGTCCTTCTTCAATTATACTCTATTCAATGTGTAGACAGCAGTACTGACAACTTCCCTCTAGAAAGTTTGAGTGATTCTTTTCTCAATCGTCAATGTGCTTTCACAATCAACAATTGATTTGTTTCTCCTCTCAGCAATTCCATTTTGCTATGGTGATCTTGGTGCAGAAACCTGTCTTTTAATTCCATGCTCATTATAGAAATTAGTGAATTCATCTTAAATAAATTCACCTCCTCTATCTGACCTTAAGCATTTTAATTTCTTATCACTTTGTTTTTCTACCATAGCCTTATACCATTTAAACATCTTGAATGCTTCTGAATTATCTTTTAAGAACATAAATGTCATCATTCTAGAATAATCATCAACAAAGAGAATGAAATACCTATCTCCATAGTAGCTCTTTGTCCTCATGGATCCACATAGATCATTATATACTAATTCTAGAATTGTATTATATGTATGGGCTTTACTCTTGAAACTAGACTTTGTCATCTTACCTTTTTGACAGTTCTTGCACATGATATGCTCGGGCTTTGACATGCGTGGTAAGCCTTTGACATTCCTTTTATTTCTTATCTTTATCATGTTGTCAAAATTCACATGACACAATCTTTTGTTCCACAACCATATTTCTTTGTTTCTAGCCATTAAACAAGTAGTGTTAATGTCATCAAGATAGAAAAGGTTACCTTTTGTCTGCTCACCAGTTCCGATCAACCTTCCTGATTCATTGAAGATCTTTGCCTTCTTATTTTCAGATGCTACTCGGTGATCTTTTTTGTTCAGTTGTGAAACACTTAATAGATTATAATTTAGTCCTTTTACCCAATAAGCATTTTCACATTTGATCATGTTATTCAGCATTATGGTTCCTTTACCTTCAACTGGACAAGGTGTGTCATTACCCATTCTTACTGAACCACCATTATAGTATTCAAAAGTTTCAAACTTTTGCTTATCACCAGTCATGTGGTGAGTGCAGCCACTATCTATGATTCAGACATCATTCTTGCTAACCTTAGATATGAGTGCATTTTCTACATACCTTTCTTCTTATTCTTCGTCTGAATCATCCTTCATGGCTACAAATACCATCTCAATGTCTTCTTCAGATTCGGTGTCAATATCATCAGCTCTATTCTCAGCTAGGTAACAAGATTTCTTTCCTTTGTCCTTGCAGTCTTGGTTATCTCTTCTATCAGATTATTGGTTGCTTTGGTAATCTCTGTTATCACCTTGATCAAATGTCTTTTCATATGTTCTATCATTAATTCTGTCATCTTTTCTTCTGTTAGAAAATCTTGCAACAAAGTGTCCAACTTCTTTATAATTAAAACATACAAGTGGTAATTTACCTTTGCCTCTCTGTAGTCTTCTTTCCATTAGTGCTTCAATCTCATCAAGTCCTTGATCCTTATTATCACTTTCACTATCATTCCTCATAGTGTGTCTATGACTTGACTTACTTATTTTTAAAGAATATTTAAATGCAGATTCTATAGAAGGTAAGACACTATTATCAAAGTTATTCATCTCAAATGAAATCAGTCTACCAATCACACTATCTAGAGTAATTGTATTGTTTGCAACTAATCTCATTTCTAGTATAGTAGAAACTCTAATAGCATATATAGGTAGTAAGGTCCTGAAGATTTTACTTACCACTATCTCTTCTTCAAGTACACCTCCAACTCCTTGGATAGCATTGACTACCTCGTTAATTTTGAAGGTATACTGAGTGATATTTTCTACTTCTTTCATCCTTAGGTCATAAAACCTCCCTCTTGGGCTTTCTTCCTTGGCTCTTATTACATTAGCATCTCCTCCATGTACCAACTTCAACTTATCCCACATTTTCTTTGCAGAGGTGCAGGTTTTGACATCTTCAAACTCAACATCGGAGAGTGAGGAAGAAAGTTCTATGATCATGCAATTATGATCATGCTTTTCTCTCAATTTCTCAAGAGTATGAGGTCTTGTAGGAAACACGTATATAGTATCAAGGTGTTGAGTAACATCATTACCAATACCTGATAGGTGGAGTCTTATTCTATTTTTCCATGATGCAAAGTTGTCTTTATTCAACTTGGGCACATCTCTTTTGTTCATCTTGTGATATTTTGCTTGAGCTGTTAAACTCCCTTTCTAAGAAAACAAGCTCTGATACCAATTGCTAGAAATAACTGAGAGTGGGGGTGAACTATTGGCCTCAAAAATATTTTAATTAATCAACCCAAAAACTTAGTACCACAATATTAAGCCTCTAGTTATCTTCAGTCCTACAAGATGTATGCCTTTGGTGCAGGAGCACACCTAGCTCAAACCCTTAGCTCTTTATTTCTAGAATGTACTGAGTCTAGCCAAGTTAGGAGAGTGTGTGTGGACCTTAGAAGGTCTTTTTTTTTTCCCTAAGATGGATATGAATAGGTCAATCCATGTCTAGATAGGTTACTTAGTTGGTTTCCTTATTTTTGGTTAATACTGTTGGTTAACACTCTGTCGGTTAACACTGTTGGTTAACACTGTGTCAGTTAACACTATGTCGGTTAACACTATGTCATTTAACACTGTCGGTTAATTTAGACTAGTGGTCGGTTTTATGTTATTGTTGCTCGGTAAAGTCAGTCGTAACGGCCCGTGAAAATTGGATCTTGTCTTTTATGGTCAGTTGTAACAATTCCTGAAGAGATGCTTGCAAATATGTGGGTAGTTAGGGTCATTCCAATGAGAGGATGGTTATTAATAACATCCCAAGCCTTCATTTTAGAGATCTAGAGAGTAGAGATTGAAGGAGAGGAGAAGCTATAGGAAAAGTTGTAGAGTTGCATATTATTGTATTGTATTGTTTTGTTTCGAATAATGAGAAGTTGCAGAATGTGTATTTAGTGAATATCAAGGTTATTGTTCATTTTGCATGCAAGTAGATTAGTTGTTTTATTTTATGTTTTGTAAGTTGTCAGTTCTTCACCCGTTCTTGGTTGTAAGAAGTAATGGCCCCTCGAGATTCCTGAATCCATGGTGAGAGTCATGTGCTAGGATGGAACTCAAGAGGAGCCCTTGTACATAGTTTCCTTTTTTTTTCTATAGGAGAAGAAACAACAATTCTTGATATCTTACCCTAGGCAAGCTCGGTGATAGTCCGGCTAGGGAAGAGAATGAGAACAATGTTATGAAAACATTGGTTGAATGAATCTATTTGTGTAGGTTCAGTAAGGAGAAGTTGAATAGCATGTCGATGGGGACTGATTCTTGAAGAGGAGGTAAAGTTGATAGTGACTTACCTCAGTTAGGGTTATGAACACCCTAAGAGATCTAGGAGAAAGATCTTAGAGCAGAACCAAGCTGGTTCTATAACAGCAATGAGACTTATGTCCACATTAGCCTTCAAACAATCATATCAAATAACTACTTCTCAGAGTTATCTTTTATACCTTATTATTTATGTTTACCGAATAACAGTCTTTCATTTACTGAAAAATATTAAATTGCTTAGTGTATACCGATCAATCCAGATTAGTTATGTGTAATGCAAAACACTAAAGTAATGACTCATAAACACATTGACACATGGCTTTTTAATGTGGAAACCTTGTTAAGGGAAAAACCACTTGGGGCGTCCTAACCCAAAATTGTTACTCTTCTGAAGTGAGCTCGGTGAAGAGCCAGCCCTATTAAAGGTTAAAAACACACTGTTAGGTGTGACCTTGTTAGAGGATTTAAAAGATTAGTTTTTCACTTGATATCGGGCATCTCTATGCTACCTTCTATGACCAAACCTAGTGTAGTTTGTCAAATGGTATCTGGAATCTCATGTTATCTTCATGATCAAAATTTTTGATACTCCTTGGGATGTATCTCAATATAGAAAGGATCTTTAAATCCTACTCAGTCAAAAGACTTTATGAATCAATGGTTAAACTAAAACATTAAATGATATGTTCACATATACAACTTATACTTGTAGATTTTCAGATCTATTGTAAGCTCATTAAACCATTTTGATCAATGTCTTTTCAATACCTTTTCTCCACTTGTTCTGATCGATGATGTTGTGCTTTATTTCTCAATGTCCACATAAATCTTTAGCTCTTTCCTCAGCTTGATTGATCGGGACTGTATAAAGTTTTTCTTCATTAGTTTCTCTTCAACATCCTTTTTTTATTCACTCCCCTTAATTCCTAATGAATTAAGTTGTCTCTTTATAGACATGATATCACCATTTTTCTCTTCTTGATTTTCTTGTTCTTGGCGTGATCTGCAATCTTAGTCAATCTTGATTTAAAGCATAACTCCTATTTTATCTCGTAGAAATATTCTTTCCAACTGGATAAAACATCTTTAAATCTCTTACTTATCTTTGGCTTTATCTTTTCGATGAAAACAATGATAACAACTAGTTAAGTCTATTCTTAGCTCTACCAGCTAGATATTTTATCATTTATGAACTCCAATTAACTTCGGTGTTCTAACTCTTTGATAGCTTCAGTCAACACTTCAATTCTCCTCGGGCTTCTCCATCGGGGTTATTTGTCCTTCGGGCTTCACTGCAAAAAATTTCTCGTCGGTTAACATTGTAATTCAGGTCATCGGTAACGCTTGTGATTCTTCTCATTGGTAATGCTCGTCGGTTTATTTTCTCGGGCATCACTGTGACTTAACTTTTGGTTATCTCTTTCTGTTGGGTTCCACTAGCCTTCGGTGTTTGAATTCACTTAGTGAATTCTTTTCTTTTATGCATTACTGAAAGCATAATCTTTATCTCTCTGATTCTCTAAAGTTTTTGACACTTTGATTATAACTGATTAGATTATATCAAGTTGACATCAATGACAATACAATCCATTAACTGATTTAATGTCTTGCATTATCATTCTGCATTTTGGTGATCAACTTAACATCTTCAAACATTCAATCAGTTACATGTCATCAAATATAATCCATCATCAAAATGATAAAATTTCCACTTTCACAAAAAAAACAATTGGGACCAAAACTAGGTCCAAGGGCAAAACTGCCATCAAAGCCATGAAAAAGCTTTAAAATCCAAAAATCTAAAATAAAATTCCAAGAATATCCTTTGGATTCTAAAATTCCCAACAATGCAAAAATGCAATAAAATATGCATTTCGATCATCTTTAAAAATTAAAGCAGTATAAAATTACATTATTCATTCAAATTTAAATTAAATTTGCCTACACCCAATTGAGAAATAAAATCATACTAAAATGTGGGGGTAATGTTAATTCTCAACCCATAGATTAAATGTGATAACATCAAGTACAAAATGAATTAAAATGAAAGATATAAGATGCCCTACCTCACCAAATGGTGAAAACACCAAAATGGAGTGAAGAAAAAAATACTCCATGAAAGAACTCAAAAAGCTTGGGAAAGTGGAGCAATTCTAGTACAATTCCAATGAGCCAATGCCCACAAAATTTTGTTGAACGAAACAACAAAATGCTCAAAGAAGGTTTTTGAGAATTTTTTTCTCCAAAATGAACAAGTGTAAAAATGAAGTCTATTTCTTCATTATATGATACTTTTTCACTCAAAAGGAAAAAGATAATTAAAATACACTAAAAGACATAATTATAAACTAAATCAAATACTCCAAATAGCCAATTGGGTCAATTCACTACAGCTCCATAAATTTGGAATGCACTTTGGCGCAATTGCCAGAAAATGATAAAATGAGCAATAAGGATTAAAACCAACATTAGACCCCTAACTTGCCACGATAACTGCAGATAATCTATAATGCACAAAAAAGCACTGGTATAACATAGTAATGCAACAAAGGCTTTATTTTACCCACCCAATATCAGAGGTGTGACATAGCAATATGGATACACCGCCCATATAGGGGTGATATTGGCTGAAATCATGAATGGCCAATGTAACTATCTCTTATACCACTTTTGGGGATAAGACACACTCAATCCTTTAGCTCAGGAAAACTCAATGTCTTGTATGTGCTCACTAAAATACACACACATCCAGTGTAGTTTCTCACAATATAAATAGTCGAAGAACATGTATATAATAACCAAAGTGTGCCTTTAATGAAAGGACGTTTTAGTGATGTAATCATTCATATATATTTGAATGTTACAAAACTATTCCTTTGATATTAAATCCTTAATGTACATCATAATAAACATTTAATTTAATTTAAAGAATTAAAATAATCATTTATGATATTTAAATAATATATCAGTGAAAACTCTGAATCAGATATTTAATGACATGAAAGACACAATACCATAGGAAATCAGTAATAACACCATGATGACATAATCAATTGTTCTCGAATACAAAATACACTAGATATCATCATGTCACATCACAACTGGATCATCATGTAGATATGATTAAAATGGTAAGAACAAGTATAATCTATCACCTATGTCAGCAATGATACTAGTAAAACCAAAAGAATGTATTTTAACCAAATGCATCTCACAATGCTAGTATAAAATCACATCATACACATAGTCACAAGATAAGAAAGGGTAGCTCAGATCAAAAGAGTACAAAATATAATGCAACCACAGGAGGCACTACAACATTAGAGGATGAAGGGAATTTCATAGTAGAGGTGATTATTATTATTTTGTGAAGTAGAGAAGGCTAGAAGTGAGATAGTTACAAATGCGCGAGTAGAAAGAGTGCAAGTGAATATTGCAGATTGGTTTCAAAAGTTTTTTTTTTGCATGTATAGAGTGTTGTGGATGAAGTAGGACATTGGTGAAGGTTGTTGGTTTATGGTGGGAAATATACCATGAAGGAGGAGAGGAGAGGAGGATGGTCTATGGTGGAATTCAATCCACTTTGGTGAAGAGGAAATTGGTAAACACTTAGTGGAGGATAGCAAGTGTCCCACCTAAGTTCTAGGAGAGGCGTATGAAGAAGATATCTCTATCTTCATCAATGATGGTGTTCACTATAGGTTTTTTATAGCCTAAAATGGTAGTTCAACTACCTAACTCTGTTTTGTGAGTTCTACTCATAAAAAATCTCCTACCTAGGATGTTCAATGCAGAAGCATCATGGGCATATGGCAATCTAAATCAACCCAAAAAAAAAGTGTTTGTTTACTTCAAATTTTTGGTTTTAGTTTTGTTTAGCATCTCTCCATTCAGCTAGTTATGATAAGAAAGTTAATTCTAAGCTCCATATCTCTAGTAATTGGTTTGTGAAAAATACACTTTATTTCAAGACATGAACATCCATAAAATCTTAAAGGATAAAATTTGTTAGTTGGAACTGCCTAAGTATACATGTATGTAAATGTGAAAGCATAAATAGGGCACATGTACTATTGACATAATGTCATCAAAGAAATGTTGTTTTTTGACCATAATGAATGTAGGATTTTCAGAAAATAGATTGTTTGAAAAGGCTTTTAGAGATTCAAGTAAATCACATCAAGGTAAATTCAGCTTGTGTAAGAGTCTAGCATAGAATAAAGGGAAACAAAACACCAAGTGCCTTTGGACCTGAATGGGAAATCAAACTATTTTTTATTGTAGAATTTTTTGGAAGGTTTTAGAAATCTAAGAGTCTCATTTTATTGTCTTAGAAATTTTTTATTTAGCTCCCTTGATAGAACATTGTGTGTAGGGGTCAATAAAAGACCATTTATCAATGGCAAAAGATATCAAAAAATAGCATAAAGGGAAACAAAACAACAAATTCCTTTGGACCTAAATGGGCAATCGAATTGCTTTTTATTGTAGAATTGGTTGGGAGGTTTTAGAAATGCAAGAGTTTCATTTTATTGTCTTCAAACTTTTTGATTTAGCTCCCTTAATAGAACAATGTGTGTAGAGGTCAATAGAAGATCATTTATCGATGACAAAAGATATAGAAAAAGGAAGTTGAACTGATGGAAGGTAGACAAAGAGACATCAAATGGAAAAGGAGAAACTATTGAGCCATGAAGGGAGAAGATATGTTTTTTGGTAGATTGAGCAAGAGGAAAAGGAAACCCTCTAACAAATGGAAAACTGAAAAAAGAGTTGGGGTGTTGAAAAAAGAGAAGAATGCATAGAATTGGAGGAAAGAGGAAGGGGGCATTGTTATGGGAAGATTATATGAAAGGATGAATAAATTAGTCAAGGAATAAATGTGTGGACAAAGAGTTGGGTTGTTGAACAAAGAGAATCTGAATGCATGGAATTGGAGGAAAGAGGAAGGGGGCATTATATTATGGGAAGATGATATGAAAGGGTGAATAAATTAGCCAAGGGAGAAATGCGTGGGTGGTGATGTGACAAAGAATTTAAGCAATGAATAATATAGAGAAGAGAGGTAGGATAGAGAGAAATTAGCACATGAAGAAAGGCCATTAATAGGCCAATTTTGTAAGCATGTGTTGGCATATTTGGTGGGAATGTAATTCTACTTCTTTGTTGCAATCTAAATAGTAGCTCGAATGCAGAGTCTATGCATGATTTTTTGTTTTTGTTTTTGTGTTTGATCATTTTTAGTTTGAAATGGAGGAGAATTCTTCTTGCATCAAATTGGTATGCTAGTTATAACATGTAACCAAAGTTATTTCAATAGTTATTTGTGTTAGTAATAACTGAGAGGGGGGGTGAATCAATGGCCTCAAAAATTTAACCTTCAAACTTAACCACCAATCAATCAACCTCAGATTATTATGTCCCTACAAGATGCATGCCATGAAATACTAATACTGATTTAATTGTCTGTCGGTGTTCTCTATCAATCCTTATTCTTTCTTGATAACCGATAAGCAGTATAACTATTTACCGAAACTCAGTAAATAAATAGAGTATATTGATCAATCCAGTGTTAACTATGTCATATATAAAACAATAAAGAAATGAATCATACACACATAACACATGAATTTTTAACATGGAAACCCTGTTAGGGTAAAATCCACTCGGATTGGTACCCCAAATTTTCACTCTTCTGAAGTGAGCCCTGTTAGGAGCCAACCCTGTTGAAGGTTACAAACACACTGTTAACTACGACCTTGTTAGAGGATTTTATACATAGAGGTTGTCACTTAGTATCAGGCATCTATTGCTACCATCCTTAAATCAGCCTCCTTCTTAGACTATCAATAGGTATCAGGCAAATCCAATGCTAGTTTCATGAATCAACCTTTTTGGCACTCCTTGGGATGTACCTCAATATATAGAGTATTGTTAAGTCCTACTCGGTTATGAGACTTGATGCTTCAATGATTAAACTGAAACACTATGACATGTTCATATTACAACTTTGAATTTTAGATTTTTAGATCTATTTAAGTACATTACCTCTCTGATCAATGTATCAATTTAATCCTTTTTGCTCCACACTTTCTGATATGTGATGTTGAGCTCACTGTTCATTGGTGTCTATAGAATTCCTTAGCTCTCCTTCAACTTGATTGATCAGGACTGTATGAAGTTATTATTCATTAGTTTCTCTTCAGTATCCTCTTTCTATTCACTCCCCTTAATCCCATTTGTAAATGAATTAAGCTTGTCTCTTATATAGACATGATATTTACTGTTTCTTGATTCTTGATTCTTGGCGTGAAAAACAATCCAGCTAATTAGACTTAAAGCATAACTCCTAATTTGTCTCGTAATTATCTTCTTGCCAACTACACAAATCATCTTTAAATCAAGCACTTAACTCTGGTCAAATAAAACAAAGAAAACAACCAGTTAAGTCTATCTTTAGCTCTTTCCAACTAGATATTTTGTCATTTTCTAAAATCTCTATTCCATCGGTCACCTCTACAGTTAGTCATCGGTGACAACTGACAGTTCTGTCAATGTGACTCTAGTTAGCTTTGGGATCTCCATCCATCAGGAAACATTGGAATTTTAATCGTCTGAAAACCTTCTAACTTTTCTCGTCGGGCATCCTATGTTTTTTCTTCGTTGGGAAACACTATCTTCTAATCATCGGGTATCACTGTGACTATTCTTCTTTTCCTTTACCGATGGTGTGCACTCCATCAGTGTTGTTTGTCACTCAATGATTACTTGAATTTTATGCATTGTTGAAAGCATAACCTTTATTCCTTTGATTCTCTTAAGTCTTTGGCATTATGTACATGACCGTGAAGATGATATCAAGTTTACATCAATGACAATACAAACCATTAACTGATTTAATGCCTTGCATTATCTTCAACTTAACATTATCAAACATCTAATCAGTTACATGTCATCAATCTCTCCCTTTGGCATTGATGGAAACAAACTATATTATCACACTATACTATTTCTAATACAATATGAAATACAACAGTTGAGATTCATCAAACTACCAATCTTTTTGTTCTGTCAACTGATAAATTTCTGACCTTTGGTAAGCTCTTTTTTAGCTTAAATTTGATTCTTGCAGCTCTTTTTCTTCTAATGTGTTGTGTCCTCTTCTCTTGTTAATTTCTCTCCTTTGATTTTTCTCTCTTTTGATGTCTTTTTCTCTTGTCAGTAACTCTCCCTTTGTATAATCTTTCCATACAATTTCTCTCCTTAAGGATATAATCTCTTCCTGTTGGAGTAATGTGATAATGGATAATCTTTCTCTCTTTCCAGAAAGATGTGATAATATGGATAATTTCTCTCCCTTTGACAACAATTCCAAACAAATATCTGACATTCATGCCAAACAATCATTTTTCTCCATCCATAATATATTCCTTGAATTTCCCTTATCCATTAGCAATATGTCAATATGCTCTGGTGCTCGGTTCTGATATATACCTTTTTGTATATAGATGTAGCTTTGAATTTCATCACTTTGTTTGCATCAACATCAATGATATTCTGATAATATGTAGGCTGATGCAGCCTTTAGTCATTTTACTGACTAGTAGACAAGGGTTTGACCCCTAGTCTCTTTCTCAAGTACTCAAATGTATCCTTGGGCAGTGGCTTGGTGAAGATATCAGCTAATTTTTCTTTGGATTGCACATACTCAAGTGTCACTTCCTTTTCTTGAACTTGTTCTCTCAAATAATGATACTTGATGGCAATGTGTTTAGTCTTGGAATGCATGACTAGATTCTTGGAAATATTTATTGCACTGGTGTTATCACAATATATAATCAATGGTTCTAAGATATTCATATGCATACCTTCTAGTAATTGTTTGATCCATGCAATATTTGAGAAATTTGCAACATCAGCAACATACTCTGCTTCTGCAGTAGATTGAGAGATGCATCCCTGCTTCTTACTAATCCATGTGACAAGTCTGTCACCCATAAAGAATGCTCCTCCAGTTGTGCTTTTTCGGTCATCAATATTTCCAGCCCAATCAGTGCCAGTAAACACCTTAAGTTCAAATTTTCCTTCTCTTCTATACCATAAGACATACTCCCCAGTATTCTTCAGATATCTCAAAATTCTTTTCACAGTAGTCATGTGTGATTCTATGGGGTTAGCAGAAAATCTAGCAACAATTCCTACTGCATGTGTAGTATCTAGTCTAGTGTGTACAACATACATGAGTTTTCCAATCATTGATCTATACAAAGTTTGATTTACCTCTGTTGTCTTGTCCTCATTTGTCAACATACATCCAATAGCCATCGGTGTTCCAGCTGGTTTGGAATCTTCCATCTTGAATATTTTCAAGACCTCTTTAATGTATTTGGACTGTTTTGTTGAATGATTTGTAGGACAAGAAAGAACTTGATCTCTCCAAACATAGACATCTCAAACTCTTTGCTCATTTTATTAGCAAATTATTTTCATAGCATATCATTGCCTCCAAATATGATGTCATCAACAAATATTTCAGCAATCAAAGTGTTAGCATTAGTGTCTTCCTTCAAATAAAGATTATTATTTTCACTAGTCCTTACAAATCCAATACTTATAAGATGTTGGAATAATGATCTATTTGTCATCATTGAATGCACTTAGTGAAAACACTTATTCGATTTTGAATGCTTACCGAGCTCATCACTCAGTCCACAGCCTATACCGAGTATTCAGTAAAGCTCACCGATCAAACAGTTCAAACCGAGCAGTAAGGCAGTCACCAAGTATATGAGAAGAACAACAGTTACCGAGTAGACGGTAGTCACCGAGCTTCACCGTAACTACCGAGTCATCAGTTGAAGATAACCGAGAAGTCAGTTACTACCAAGTCACCAGTGGTTACCGAGTGACACTATATCTACCGAGTCACCATAGCTACCGAGTTCCAAGCTACACTTCGGGACTAGTATGGATCGAGCTTCTACTCTTACCGAGAGCATGACGATGTCGAGTATTGTAGTGGATACCGAGTATCAGAAGATCACCGAGCCAGCTTGAGGAACCGAGCTTCTACCGACTCAGTAATATTTTGTTCACCTATGTAAGGCCGACTTAAGAATGAGTTTATGTTATTA
>MU225854.1:1501154-1515091 GCA_018584345.1 Thuja plicata | reverse complement strand
TATATATATATATATATATATAATAAAAATATTTTAGTGGCTATGGCCACTTTTGCCAAAAATAATAATAATAATAATGACCTAAAATTAATTAAATATATTAATATAATAATTTTAAAAATAAAATAATAAATAAATATAATCTCTTAAAGAAGTACTTTATCTACATTCTTTTAAAAATAGACATACCAATATTCTACTTAAAATTATCTTATTATCAAATAATACTATAATATCATATTAATTGTTAAATATTTATTTAAATACTATACTCAAATTTAAAATTTAAAAATAGAACTTTACATGAATATGAATTAAATAAATTATTTTTAAAATATTCATTACTTTTGCACGTAAAGGAAGAATCAAATTATTATCCATTATTTAAATTTAACTTGTACTGCAATCAAAAACAAAAAGAGAAAGAAAGAATCCCATGAGCCAAAATACCCATAATTTAATGGCCATTTCCAAGGACAATCTTACCAGATTCATTATAAAATTACAGGAATCAATCAAACACATTTGAATGTCACGCTATTACTCACAAAAATTATTGACATAGTTGCCATATAAATGTAAAGAGAAGCCAAAGCCTTTGTATTCCATCACAATGGATGCCTTGAAAAGCTTCAAATGGTATGTTTGCTTCACAGTATTCATGTTCATGCTCATGGTGGTCATTTCATTTTCAGTTTCAGGTTTCTCCATTCTCTTCTCTCTGAAACTTTCATACAATTTCTACATTTTGTTTTACAACAATTGTACTTATATTTGTTATACTACATTACAGAGGAAGAACTCCTGCAAGTTCCATCTCATAGATTGGTGGGAAGAAAGCATAAATTCAGAAGTATTTATACTCAGAGCTTCAATAATGGTGATATGAAATTATTGTTGAGGAGAGGTTTGAAGGCTGTTAGAAGAACAGTTTCTTCTCCTCCATCTCCTACTTCTAATCAGCCTACTTACTATAGATCTTCCCCTACATCATCGTAATTCTATTTAATCCTACAAATGGGTTGTTTTTCCTTTCATTCTAAATAATTTTGTCACATTATTAGTGCTTTTCAATCAATTCACCAATTGTATTACTTTTCCATAAATTTAATTTGTTTGATGTTTTTGGCCAATGAACCATCCATCAGCCCATTGTGTTTAGAATTGGAGTTTTATAAAAAAATTGGTGCAAGACTTTTGTGCATTTGCAAAGAAGTCTAATGTGCAGCTTTGTATCTGCCATTGTTGGTGTGGATTGTTTTGAGTAACTACATTGAATGTTTGGTAAGAGAGGAATATGCAAACAGCTTTTGATTAAGGTAAATCAATGGCATTCTCACTGGACTGTGTTTAATGCAACTAAGGCCACCAAAATCTTTAAGAAATATAGTGATATGTTGCAATGAAAACAATCTGAATAGAATACTTTTCATCTTAATTATCAGAACTTATAAGAGTAATATGGTGTGAATTTGAAGATTAAATGTGGGGTTAGTAAAGAAATAAATAATACATTTAATTTTTAAGTTAATTGTTTTAGACTGATAGTAGTCATAAATATCAATAATTTTCTTTTTGTAATCATTTGATAAGTAGGAGATATTTAATTTACAGTAAGTTTGAATTATGATATCACTATCAGAATTCCATTGTGTAGTTTTCAAATCAAACTCATTGATGCATATTTCATGAATAGTGGTTCACAAGAACACATCTCTAAATTACTTGTAATTTATCCCATTTATAAGAGTTAATATCAATATATATTCTTGTCAATATAAACATGTAAATTTAATTAAATTTTTTTATAAAATAATTCAAGCAAATTGTTTTTGAGAATATAAACATAGGAAATTAGGGGTTCTAATTTTCTAAAAAAAAGAAGCAAACAAGAGGGAACATCAACCTATAAAAATAGTTAACTAATCAAAAACCAAACAAGTATCACCTAAACATCACTATTTTAGAGTCTTCTCATGTAAAATAGCAGTCTTAAAAGCTATAATAGGAATTGTCATTCTATTAGGAAGCCAAAAAATTGCAAAAAAACCAAACAATAGTTGCCTCAAGATAGTAAGAGGACAACAATAGAACAACAAACGTTACACCCTATATCAAGTAGTGAGGTTCCTCCAATCATTGCTAAGAATTTCATTTTGTTTTCTCCTAGAAAGCAATGTCCCCATGATCCTCCTCCATATCAACCAAGTTTGTTTCTTTTTGTCCTTAAGCTTGAATATAATTTTCACATTCTTTTCCTTTTCTTCAACTTGTAGAGCCACCACCTTAGAGAGAGAACATCATATCATGTCATTTGTTATGTTAACCATCTTGTAAATCACATCCTTCATACTATTGACCTTTTTTTAATCTCAACGAGGTTGTGTTTGAATTTATCACAATTCATAGTATAGTGGGCACGAGTGTGGACTTAAGTAGCACTAACATCCTTCTTGGAATCATGTATTTTGGAAAAGGGATTGGGGTTGGAAAAGACATTTTATACTCTTCGTTATCATTGTTTTAGACAAGGTATCCTTGTCCTTGGATGTCTTAGAGTCAACCTCAAACACAAAGGTTCAAAAGAGATCATGCATGGAATCCCTATCCACCAGGTCACCCTCTGAGGTGTAGGAGTAAGATAAAGGAAAAGACTTCAAATGTATGTTAATATGTTATACTATCTTTTTGGTGTTAGCAGTCACTCCATCAGGAATCTCAGTCATATTAGAGATCCTTTTTTTTTACCTTTTTCTTGTTGGTATCCTCAACAATACCTAGATTTTCCAATCTTACAAATGTTGGCTACCCCCATTGGCCTTCAAAAAGTTAGCCTCGTTAGGATTGTTAATTTGTTTCAAATTGGGGACAATGAATGCTTCAATATAAAGATTGGCCTCGACAAACTTTATCTTGATCTTCTTGTTCTTAGATAGTTTGTCTCTAGAACTAAGCTCCTTAGACTAGTCAACCTTGTCCACTTTTAGGATAGGAGTATGTGTTCAAGGGAATAGTAACTAGGCTTTTTCTTCATAATAGACTTGGCTTTGGGGTTCTTAAACACAAAAAACTCACATCATTAGGAGAAATAGTTGAAGGTGAATCACTATTACTCTCCTTATGTTTTCAAGGGTCTAAGAACTTTTCATTTTCCTTTTATCCTTATTATTAATTTTAGCTACATAGTAGAAATCTAAGTTATTATAATAAAATAATGAAACCTTGAAGTAGAGGAATATTGGCATAATTATTTATGCACTATTTTTAAAAAGAAAGATGAAAGTAGGGAAAGCTTGTAAGCCTTTGATGCCTCAAATTGTCTAATGGAGAAAAATGGTAACTATGAAGCATTGAGAATATTCCTTCTATAGTAAAATAATTTATAAGGCGATAGCTTACCTAATTCCAAGGAGAAGGCAACACTATATTGTGATCATTTTGATATCTGATGACCTTCTCTCCATCTTCAAGAATAGCATCAATGAACTAAAAGTCTTTACTTTTACTCATCCTTGAGACCTTCTAGCCTTTACAGATAATCCATGTGACTAGGCTTATTAAATATTTAGAGACCAAGAATCTTAAACCCCTCACTTCCACCTTCCTCTTGTTCTAGGACTTAAACAAATTGTTCAATGAGAATCATATCATGACTCTACATCACATGGAAATGTAAGGTGATCCCCCCTTTATGGAATACTTCTCACATTGTTTCATTCTTCTACTAATAGTTTGACCTTCCATAGAAATTTGAAATAGTGAGCGTAGAGTAAGAAAACTCTAGGTGTAGAGAAAGAAAGTGTGGATAGGGGCAATAATATATATAAAATGAAAGATTGCATTGAAAATAACATGATGAATAGATCTAACATCCACCCTAATAGACATAATTACATAAAGAGAAATACTACATAAAATTATGATATGAACAACTCCTTTGTAGGTGACATAAAGGCTATATTGAGTTTTATAATTAAGATCCAAATTTAGTTTTACAACTCCCACACAAATTGTTTTTAACTGCTTGTTAGAGTAATCGATTGCAATGTATCTTTCAAATTAAAGCTTGTTTCTTGGAAATGTCAAGCCCCAACATGACCTCATGAACATACTTGTTATGCATGAAATACCAAACCATCTTTAGTGATCTTAACAAGCCCAAAAGTTGATGTTGATACCCTCTTTTACAGGACTTTCATCCACAATATTAGACTTCCCCTAGATATGGTTAAGTTTAAAATTTGTGAGGATAATTTTTTTATCATGGATTTAATCATCCATATAGACTTGATATTTGATGATTTGAGAAAATTAAATCATTAAAAATTTTTAATTCACCTTCAATATGAAGAAATTGAATACATTTACCAATGTCTCTTTTGATCCCTCCTCCTCAATTATAATATATTCCATTTCATTGGTTATTTTCATTCTAATGCAAAGCATAAATTTAAATTATTTTTTTCATTTACATCCTAAATATTCTTTTTAATCTCATGCTAGGTTTCCTTTGGACATGTCCATCTAGCTTGGGGGCATTTCCACTTGGTTTGTTTCCAATTAATGTTCTTTTCACCCTTATTACAATGGTTGTTGCTTATACCCCAATTCTTAAATATTTTTATTTCTTACATCAAAGGAGGTTTTATATGATTATGTATTATAGCTACATTAACAATCTCCATAATTGAAGAGAAAATAGTATGGAAGACTTTCATAGCACCATTTCTTGAATATCCCTTGAGAAGTTATAATGGAGGAATAGATAATCAACAATTTGCTCATGAGAAAAAAATCATAGGAGACGCCTATTAGGGAATTGAATGCTCTTTTCATATAATTATCTTGGGTTAGACCCATATTATTATTAGAGATCCACTAGAATAAATTGATTTAAGATTGTCCCTTGGGAGGTTATGCATTAGATTATAACTACAAGCAACACAATAGTTTCTTAAAGAGTGGTTGGTCCAAATGAGTTCATTCTTCAAAATATCATAAAAAAAAGGCATGGTAATTTTTAAATTCATCCATAACTTTGACAAGGACATCGCTAAGCTCAAGTGAGTCATGAAAGATCTTCCATTTCTTGTTATAGCCTTCTTATTTTAAGTGTCCTTCCAAATATACCCCAAATGTTTTTGAAAGAGACTAAATTAGACAAGAAAAAATCTAGTGAAAATAGAGAGATTTAGAGCCTATCCAAACATCTTCCTAGAGTTTGATCTAAATACCAAATCTATTTCTCCAAATCATCATTTTTATGATCTTCCCTTTGGTTATAATTAGATGTTTCTAAATGATAGATCCCTTAGGAAGGTTATCAAACCTTAAGAATCAGACAACCTCCCTATAGTGGATTAAATTTGACCCTACTGAAAGGAAACCATGTTCCTTTGAGAGCTAGTTTCATAACACATATTTAGATATCTCCAACTAGCTAAACTAGTGAAGGAATCAAACTATAGATGTTAGTAATAACTAAGAGGGGGGGTGAATCAATGGCCTCAAAAATATTCCAATAATCAACCCTTATAACTTAGTACCACAATATTATACCTCTAGTTATCTTCAGTCCTATAAGATGAATACCTCCAAATACTTTTATCAAATTACCACTGCTCAGAATGCTTTGTAAAAACTTCTACTGTAGATTTACCAAATAACAGTCTGTTAATTTACTGAAAGACAGTAAATTATCTAGAGTTTACCGATCAATCCAATTAAGTTAAGTGTAATGCAAAATACTAAAGTAATGACTCATAAACACATTGACACATGGATTTTTAACGTGGAAACCTTGTTAAGGGAAAAACCACTTGGGACCAGTAACCCAAAATTTTCACTCTTTTAAAGTGAGCTCGGTGAAAACTAACTCTGTTAAAGGTTACAAACACACTGTTAGGTGTGACCTTGTTAGATGATTTAAAAGTTTAGTCTATCACTTGATATCGGGCATCTCTATGCTACCATCTTTGATCAAACACTCACTTGGCCTGTCAATTGGCATCTGGCATCTCATGCTATCTTCATGATCAAACTTTTTGATACTCCTTTGGATGTATCTCAATATAGAAAGGATCTTTAAATCCTGCTCGGTTAAGAGACTTTCTGAATCAATGGTTAAACTGAAATAGTATGATCTGTTCACATATACAACTTATACTTGCATATTTTTAGATCTATTGTAATCTTATATAACTTTTATGATCAATATAACTCTATTTATACCTTTTCTCCACTTTGATTCTGCTCGATAATGTTGTTCTCTGTTGCTTGGTGTCTGCAGAAAACTTTAGCTCTTTCCTCAGCTTGTTGATCAGTACTATATGAAGTTTATCTTCATCAGTTTCTCTTCAGCATCCTCTTTTCATTCATTCATCCACCACCAATTCATAATGAATTGATTTGTCTCTTTATAGACATGATATCACCATTGTTAGGTTCTTGATCTTCTTGATCTTGGCGCGATCCACAATTCTCGCCAATTAGATTTAAAGCAAAACTCTTGTTTTATCTCGCTGAGATCTTCTTGCCAACTGGACAAAAACAACTTTAAATCATTTACTTATCTTTGGCTTATCTTGTCGATGAAAACAATGATAACTTCTAGTTAACTCTATATTTAGATCTACCAGCTAGATATTTTGTCATTTCTGAACTCAAGTTAATTTCGGTGTTTAACTCTTTGATAGCGTCGATCAACACTCCAGTTCCCCTCAGGCTTCTCCGTCGGTTTACACTATGTTTCTAGTTGTCAGGTATGCTTGTGATTCTACTCATCAGTAATTCTTGTCGGTGTTCTTGCTCAGGCATCACTATGACTTGAGTGTCAGTGATCTTTATCCATTGGGTTCCACTAACCGTCAGTATTTGTAGTCACATAGTGAATACTTGTCTTTTATGCATTACTGAAAGCATAATATTTTTCTCTTTGATTCTTTGAATTATTTGACACTTTGATTATAACCGATTATATTAGATCAAGTTGACATCAATGACAATACAATCCATTAACTGATTTAATGTCTTGCATTATCCTTGTGCATGTTGGTGATCAACTTAACATCTTCAAACATTCAATTAGTTACATGTCATCAATCTCTCCCTTTGGAATTGATGGCAACATACTACATTATCATACTATACTATTACAATATTAAATATACAATTTCATCGGGCTTTCCTAATGTAACTATTACAAATGTGTGGCTCTCGGTAAGCTCAAAAATAGCTTAGATTTGTTTCTTGCAGAGTGGTTGTCTTCAATCTTTAATCCCTTCAATGGATAGATGTATTATCTAATTTCTCTGTTCTGATATGTGCTCTGTCTTGACTATTCCCCTTCTTGATAATATCTTTTTCCTTTGACAATAATCTTTCTCTTTGTCTAAACTCTCTCCCTTTGTTACTTCTCTCCCTTAGATGGATATTTCATGTGTAATCAATTTCTCTCTCTTAGAATATTGATTAACTCTTCCTTTCTGATTCTTAGGAACTTCTCTTCATAGATAATGATATAATCTCTCCCTTTATCATCTATCCACTTGTATGATAAATAAAATCTCTCCCTGATGATAATTCTCCCTTATGATAATGAGAACATATCTCCCTTTGACAACAATGCCAAACAAACACACTTCTCCTTGTTTTATCATCTATATCATGTTCCATCCCTTTGCATAATATATTCCTTGAATTTCCCTATCCATCAACAATACAAAGTTCTAATTTTTGGTGTAGATATGTACCTTGCAATGTACAGATGTATCTGTTGTTGTTCATCTTAGTGTTTGCATCAACATGAATGATCTTCAGATTTGGTATAGGTTGATGCAACCTCCTACTCAGATTACTGACTGATAGACAAGGGTTGAACCCTAAGTTTTTGTCTCAAGTACTCAAATGTATCCTTCGGTAATGGCTTTGTGAATATATCAGCTAATTGTTCCTTTGATTGAACATATTCTAGTGTCACTTCCTTTGCTTGCACTTGTTCTCTTAGATAGTGATACTTGATAGCAATATGCTTAGTCTTAGAATGCATGACTGGATTCTTAGAAATGTTTATTGCACTGGTATTATCACAATAGATAATAACTGGTTCAATGATCTTCATATGTATACCTTCCAGTAATTTTTTGATCCATGCAATATTGGAGAAATTTGCAGTAGCAGCCACATAAGTTGCTTCTGCAATATACTGAGAGATGCATCCTTGGTTCTTTCTTATCCATGTGACAAGTCTATCACCCATGAAGAATGCTCCTTCAGTTGTGCTCTTTTGGTCATAAATGTTTCCAACCTAATCAACATCTGTATAGACTTGTAGCTCAAATTTTCCTTCTCTTTTGTACCATAACCCATAGTCCTTGGTGTTCTTCAGATATATCAAAATTCTTTTGACAATAGTCATATGTGATTCTTTGGGATTAGAGAGAATCTTGCAACTATCCCCACTACATGTGCTATATCTGGTCTGGTGTGAACAACATACATTAGTTTTCCAATCATTGATCTATATAAGGTTTGATTTACCTCATTGGATTTGTCTTCTTTTGTCAGCTCACATCTAGTATCCATAGGTGTTCCAACTGGTTTGGAATCTTCCATCTTGAATATCTTTAGCACTTCCTTGATGTATTTGGACTGAGTGATGTAAATGTCTGCATCTTGTTGAAGAATTTGTAGACTAAGAAATAATTTGATCTCCCCAAACATAGACATTTCAAATTCCTTGCTCATTTCATTAGCAAAGGATTTTCATAACAATTCATTTTCCCCAAAAAATGATATCATCAACAAAAATTTCAGCAATCAGAATATTACCATCGATATCTTATTTTAAGTATAGATTGCTATTTTCACTTGTTCTAACAAATTTTATGCTAATGAGATAGGAGTGAAGTCTTTCATACCAGGCTCTTGTTACTTGTTTCAATCCATACAAGGCTTTGTGTAGTCTACATACCATGTTTCTCTTGTCTAGATCAACAAACCCTTCTGGTTGTTCAATGTATACCTCTTCTTCTAGTATTCCATTTAGGAATGCAGATTTGACATCCACTTGGTATATGTTGAATCCTTTAAATGCAGCATAAGCAAGTAAGATTCTAACTCCTTCTAGTCTAGCAACGGGTGCAAAGGTTTCTCCATAATCAATACCTTCTTCTTGTGCATATCCCTTGCATAATAATTTTTCTTTGTTTCTTGTGACTTCTCCATTCTCATTCAGCTTGTTTCTGAATATCCATTTGGTACCGATGACATTCTTTTCATTTGGTCTTGGTACTATTGTCCATGTATTGTTCTTCTCAATCTGTTATATTTACTCATTCATGGCACTAACCCATTCTTCATTTTCAAGTGCATTGTTAACAGATTTAGGCTCAAAATCACAAAGTAAACATTTGGTGTTAAGTGACTTACTTCTTATTCTTGTTCCAGCCTTCTTGTCTCCAATTATTTGGTTATGTGGATGATGTCTTCTGACATACTTGGAAAGTTTTGGTTTAGCTCTATGTTCATCATTCTGATTATCTTCTTCGCCTTTATTTTCATCTTCATTGATCGAAACATCATCTTGAGGATTATCCTGATCATCAGTAATTGCAGCCTGATGCTCAGGTGCAATGTTCTGATGCTCGGGAGTGACACATTTTTTCTCGGGTAGAGTGTCAGGTTCTGTATAAACAAACCTATTGTAGTCCTCTGGTTCCTTTTTTCTTTCATTATCATTCTTTTCTGCAAATTCATCTATTTTCACATTTGCACTTTCAATGATTTTGTTAGATGACTTGTTAAGACATTTATAAGCCTTGCTTTTGGTTGAATACCCTAGGAAGATACCTTCTTCACTTTTGAAGTCAAGTTTTCCATTTCTATAATCCTTCAATATATAACATTGACTACCAAAGATTCTGAAGTAACTTACATTGGGTGTATGACCATACCAAAGCTCATAGGGTGTCTTCTTTATTTCCTTCTTCAATTATACTCTGTTTAGTGTGTAGACAGCATTACTGATAGCTTCCCTCCAAAAATTTTGAGTGATGCTTTTTTCAATCATCAATATTCTTGCATAGTCAACAATTGATCTGTTTCTCCTCTCAGCAATTCCATTTTGTTGTGGTGTTCTTGGTGCAGAAACCTGTCTTTTAATTCCATGCTCATTGCAATAGTCAGTGAATTCATATGAAGTAAATTTCCCTCCTCTATCTGACCTTAAGCATTTCAATTTCTTTTCACTTTGTTTTTCTACCATTGCTTAATACCATTTAAACATCTTAAATGCTTCTGATTTATCTTTTAAAAACATGACTATCATCATTCTAGAAAAATCATCAATAAAGAGAATAAAATACATATCTCCATAGTAGCTCTTTGTTCTCATGGGTCCACATAGATCTGTATGGAATAATTCTAGAATTGCAGTAGATGTATGGGTTTTACTCTTGAAACTAGACTTTGTCATCTTACCTTTTTGACATTTCTTGCACATGATATGCTCGAGCTTAGTCATTGTCGGCAAGCCTCTGACATTCCTTTTTTTTCTTATCTTTATCATGTTGTCAAAGTTCACATGACACAATGTTTTGTGCCACAACCATATGTATTCATTTCTAGCCATCAAACAAGTGGTGTTAGTGTCATCAAGATAGAAAAGGTTACCTTTTGTCTACTCACTGGTACCAATCAACCTTCCTGATTCATTGAAGCTCTTTGCCTTCTTATTTTCAAATGCTACTCTATGACCTGAATTGTTCAACTCAGAAACACTTAAAAAATTATAATGCAGTCCTTTAACCCAGTAAGCATTTTCATATTTTATCAGGTTATTCAACATTATGGTTCCTTTACCTTCAACTAGACAAGGTGTATCATTTCCCATTCTCACTGAACCACCATTATAATATTCAAAAGTCTCAAAATTTTGTTTATCACCAGTCATATGATGAGTGCAGCCACTATCTATGATCCAAACATCATTTTTACTAACTTTAGATATGAGTGCAGTTTCTACATACCTTTCTTCATCTTCATCTGGATCATCCTTCATGGCTACAAATACCATCTCGATGTCTTCTTCTGATTTGGTGTTAGTGTCATCAGCTCTATTCTCAACTAGGTAACAAGATTTCTTCCCTTTGTCCTTTTAGTCATGGGTATCTCTCTTGTCAGATTGTCGGTTGCTCTAGTAAACTCTATTTTCACCTTTATCAAACTTCTTCTCATATGATCTGTCATTTCCTCTTTCATCTTTTCTTCGGTTTGGGCATCTTGCAGCAAAGTGTCCAACCTCTTTACAATTGAAACATACAAGTGGTAATTTACCTTTGTATCTTCCTTTGCCTCTTTGCAATCTTCTTACCATTAGTGCTTCAATCTCATCAAGTCCTTGATCCTCATTGTCACTTTCACTATCATTTCTAATAGCATGTCTATGACTTGAGTTACTTATCTTTAGAGAAGATTTGAATGCAGATTCTATGGATGGTAAGACACTATTGTCAAAGTTATTCATCTCAAATGAAATTAGTTTACCAATAAGACTATCTAGAGTAACTGTATTGTTTGCAACTTCTCTCATTTCTTGAATAGCAGAAAATCTAATAGCATAAATAGGCAATAAGGTTCTTAAGATTTTTCTTACCACTGTCTCCTCTTAAAGTACACCTCCAACTCCTCGGATAGCACTTACTACCTCTTTGATTATGCAGCTATACTGAGTAATGTTTTCTCCTTCTTTCATCCTTAGGTCATCGAACCTCCCTCTTAGGCTTTCTTCCTTTGCTCTGAGTACATTGGCATCTGCTCCATGTACAAGCTTCAACTTATCCCACATTTTCTTGGCAAAGGTGTAGGTTTTGACATCTTCAAACTCAGCATCAGAGAGTGATGATGCAAGTTCTATCATCATGCAGTTATGTTCATGCTTGAATATTAATTGCTCAAGAGTATGAGGTCCTATAGGCAACACATATTCACTATCTAAGTATTCAACAATATCATTTCCAATACCTAATAGGCGGAGTCTTATTCTGCTTTGCCATGATGCAAATTTGTCTTTATTCAACTTGGGCACATCTCGTCTGTTCATCTAGTGATCTTTTGCTTGAGTTGTTAAACTCCCTTTCTAATCACACAAACTCTGATACCAATTGTTACTAATAACTAAGAGGGGGGTGAATTACTGGCCTCAAAAATATTCCAATAATCAACCCTTAAAACTTAGTACCAAAATATTATACCTCTAGTTATCTTCAGTCCTTTAAGATGAATGCCTCCAAATACTTTTATCAAATTACTACTGCTTGGAATGCTTTGTAAAAACTTCTACTATAGATTTACCGAATATCAGTCTATTAATTTACCGAAAGACAGTAATTATCTAGAGTATACCGATCAATCCAATTAAGTTAAGTGTAATGCAAAACACTAAAGTAATGACTCATAAACACATTGACACATGGATTTTTAATGTGGAAACCCTATTAAGGGAAAAACCACTTGGGATCGGTAACCAAAAATTTTCACTCTTCTAAAGTGAGCTCGGTGAAGAGCCAACCTTGTTAAAGGTTACAAGCACACTGTTAGGTGTGACCTTGTTAGAGGATTTAAAAGTTTAGTCTGTCACTTGATATCAGGCATCTCTATGCTACCATCTTTGATCAAACACTCACTTGGCCTGTCAATTGGTATCTGGCATCTCATGATATCTTCATGATCAAACTTTTTGATACTTCTTTGGATGTATCTCAATATAGAAAGGATCTTTAAATCCCGCTTGGTTAAGAGACTTTCTGAATCAATGGTTAAAATGAAACAGTATGATCTGTTCACATATGTTGGAGATTTGATTCTGAACAGTTGATTGATTGTATGTTTGTCATTGATGACAACATATAATACACAGCAGTACTTCTGTATGTACTTATCAATATGATGACATGAAGACTTGTGTGGATAGATGCATGTTGTTAACATGTTTATTATGCCATGTTCATACACACAGACCCAGATATGAAGTTTCAGTAAAGATATGTAATTCTGTTATTGATGATTACAGTTTTGGAGGAATAACGGTTTAAGGCCGACGTATGTAACATGTTTATTGAGTTCCACCTATCCTCAGGATACGCGTGTGTATATTCATGATAAGTTATGAGTTGTTGATATTAATCTAAAGGCGCCAAATGTATTTCAAGAAGATTACAAAGTTATGGTTAAATTGGTGAAGTCAACTTAGTGAAGCGACGCATATATTCAGTTTATAATTGCGCGGTTGTAATTATGCTTGTGCACTTAGTAGAGCCAACAAGGATGTTATGAAGAGTCGTCAAACAAGTCGCATGATCTCATACTTGGAGTATGTACTTATAGAAGGTCATTTGTGATAAGAAGAGTTGCGAAAGCCAGAGATAAGAAAAGTAGAGCAGAGTGTTAAAGCAGTAGAGCTATATTTATCATATGTTGATAATATAGATATTGAAGTTGAAGCTTTCAGAATATAGATAAGATTTTTATAGTACTTTACAAGAGGTTAAAGCATCGGCACATAAAAGGAATTGATCAAACAAGCAGTGTCACAAATAACAGTTCACCATGTTGATACAGTGTGTATCAAATAACCAGAAGGTTGTAGCCTTCACCACTTGGACAGTGAATCCACCACCCCTAACACGGTTATTGTAAAAGACTCCTAATAGGGTCCGACCCTTAACCAGGTCACTATACTACTGCATTATAATGAACAACTCCTAACAGGGTTGGAAGATGTTTTAATAGGGATCACTATAAACAATATAGCTCTTTGTGGGTACTAATTCCCACCGGGGTTTTTACCATTTGGTTTCCCTGTAACCAAATTGATGTGTTGTGTAATGTGTTATCTGAATGTGCATTTACTTTGTATCAATCTGGATTAATAAGTATAA
>MU225854.1:1482832-1495935 GCA_018584345.1 Thuja plicata | reverse complement strand
CCCCCTCTTAGTTATCCCTGAAGTATTCTAGCACACATATACAACTTATACTTGCAAATTTTCAGATCTATTGTAATCTCATAAAACTATTCTGATCAATATAACTCTGTTTATACCTTTGATCCACTTTGATTCTTCTTGGTGATGATGTGCTCTATTGATCAGTGTCCATAGAATACTTTAGCTCTTTCCTCACCTTGTTGATCAGTACTATATGAAGTTTCTCTTCAGCGTCCTCTTTTCGTTCACTCATCCACCACCAATTCGTAGTGAATTGATTTGTCTCTTTATAGATATGATATCACCGTTCTTAGGTTCTTGATCTTCTTGACCTTGGCGTGATCCACAATTCTTGCCAATTAGATTTAAAGAAAAAATCCACTTTTATCTCACTAAGATCTTCTTGTCAACTGGACAAAATAGCTTTAAATCATTTACTTATCTCTGGCTTATCTTGTCGATGAAAAAAATGATAACTTCCAGTTAGCTCTGCCAGCTAGATATTTTTTCATTTATGAACTCAAGTTAATTTTGGTATTTAACTATTTGATAGCGTCATCCAACACTCCAGTTCCCCTCGGGCTTCTCCGTCGGTTTACACTATGTTTCTAGTCGTCGGGTGTGCTTGTGATTCTGCTCGTCAGTAATGCTCATTGGTGTTCTTGCTCGGGCATCACTGTGACTTGGCTGTCGGTGATCTCTATCTGTCGGGTTCCACTGAGCGTCAGTGTTTGTATTCACATAGTGAATACTTGTCTTTTATGCATTACTGAAAGCATAATCTTTTTCTCTTTGATTCTCTAAAGTCTTTGACACTTTGATTATAATCGATTAGATTATATCAAGTTGACATCAATGACAATACAATCCATTAACTGATTTAATGTCTTTCATTATCCTTCTGCATTTTGGTGATCAACTTAACATCTTCAAACATTCAATCAGTTACATGTCATCAAAATATTAAGAAGATGAATCTTTTGGTTACAAAAATGAGAAAACTAGACGACAGAGAGTCTTTGGTCCAAAACTAAGTGTCTTGGCCAAGGACCCCAACATGACACATTAACGTTTATGCAACATAATGTAGTCATCTACAGACAAAAACATAAAAATACTCATAATGGCATCTGAACTCAAGTCTATACTTCAGATAACCTGCGAAACCCAAAATTAGAAATATAGAAACAAATAATATATATTAAAAATAAGCATAAATAAGACAAACAAATACAAGAAAACCTCTGTGCATTTGAATTCTTTTAATAAACTTGTACACACACAAGAAAGGAAAAAAATTTGGAGCTTTTTCGAGACTTGCCTAAGTCAAGTAGTTGTTTTGGTGTTTCCACTTCCACAACAGCTAGATAGTTAGATAGATTGAAAAGACAAGTAGATAAATGAGTGATGGCGTAATAGAAACAAACCAATCGTAGGGGAGGAAAACCCTTATTATGTTAGATATGAAAATAGAAACAAACCTTATTTAATGGAGGAAACCCCCTATTGCATGAGATAAAAGACAGATAATGATGTGATAAT
The DNA here is from genome assembly GCA_018584345.1 of Thuja plicata. Taxonomy (NCBI): domain Eukaryota; kingdom Viridiplantae; phylum Streptophyta; class Pinopsida; order Cupressales; family Cupressaceae; genus Thuja; species Thuja plicata. The sequence goes on along the minus strand of MU225854.1, from coordinate 1,494,393 downwards.
CCCATGATACTCAAAGATATAAGAGAGATAGAAAGATATTACCGAATATGCTTGAGAAAACCAAAATAACTATGGATAACATTGTAATAAATTATTGCAGGAAGTGAATAAACAAGAGAGTGCAAGGTATTGTGACAGAGAACCTTCAAGAGCACAAGAGAAAAGTTGGAGAGAATCATAGAGCTTGAATGAATTGAAAAGCTCCATTTAAAAGAAATAATAGGCGGGAGAAAGAGGCTTCTGAGCGATTCTAGAAGACTCTGAGCCATTTCCACTGACCAAGGCAGGTGACAAGTGTCAAAATGATCAGACATTTGAACATTAAAATATCACGGGAAGAATGTGCATCACACAAACATCCACATGGTGCACTTGTGTCCATGTGAGTCACGCTAAAAATGACAAGTGGTAGGGGCAACACTTGGTTAATGAAAAATGACACCAGAAGATAACTGCTAAAAAGGACCTTGAGCATCCTAAGAGGGAAAAGGTTGATGCAATGATTGAAGTGGGCCTACAAATATACTAGGGAATGGATACTAAAGTGGCTTAAAAAGTGTAGGAAAATTTTCAAAGGGGGTATGTAATTTTTGACTCTACACTCACAATTTGAGAGGTATTACTCTCTCATTATTAAGGTCCAATATGTGTCTTCCTTAATGGGTAGCCTTTGCGTACTATAGTCCCCCCATAACTAAACTACTATATTGGGGAAGGGGGCGTGGCGGGGGAGTTTCATTGGACTATGCATGAAATCAACAACTCTAGAATTCTATATGGGGGGAGTTCCATTTGACTATGCATGAAATCAACAACTCCAAAATTCTATATTATCCTTCCAATTAGTCTAGCTTCCCATTGGATTAACAATAGGCTATCCTCCCAGCGAGGGTGAAGGGAGGTATGCACAATAGGATAGTGGGAACACTGGATATATTGTTTAGGCTAGCCACCAGGGAAGGTAACTAATTGTGAAGGAGGATGCGAAAGACTAGTTCGTTCAAGCCTTCATTCACCCTAGCCACCAGGGAAGGTAACTAATTGTGAAGGAGGATGCGAAAGACTAGTTTGTTCAAGCCTTCATTCACCCTCACTCGGTTGCCCATCTATTCAAGCATCAATCCAGAAAGGTTCTTTCCATTCGCTTGTTAGAGCATCAATGTTTGATACTATTATCAGAGCATGCTTTCATTCTTGTGCTAGGGAAGGAAATCTCGAATTGCAATTTCAAGGAAGGGAAAGAAAGACCATTGTTTTTTTGACTTTTTAAGGACATTTTTTCATTTTTTTTGAACTTTTTCAAAGAATTTTATTTTTATTTTTTTGGACTTTTTAGGATATTTTTTAATTCTTTTTCTAATGCTCTCAAGACCCAAGCCTTTATTATTTTTGTTTCTAAAAACTATATCAAATTGACTAGTGCAAACCTTTTTTCCTTTTATACTTATCTAGAGGACTTTCTTTTGAATTTTCTCTATTTTCTCAAAACTATATTTTTGGGAGTTTTGAAGAGGGATTAAAAATCGATGGGAATATTTTGGAGAGGATCCTTAAGGAGTTGGAGCTTACCAACCCAACCTAGAAAATTGTCTTTCCATCTAACCAATATTTTCTAATCTATTTATATGATATAATACTAATAATTTAGGATAATTTTTAATAGAAAGAGGAAGCCCCAAATAAGTGGTAGGTATGTTATCTCTAGGACATCCCAACACTTTAACAATCTTGTTTTGGAGATCTTGTGCAATATGTAGCATAACACATTTTTCTTGTAATAGTTGGGATGTCTAGAGGAGATGCCATTTCTAGATTAGCAATCTTCTTATGAATTATTTGGCTATTCCTTTATGTGCATGTTCTCTAAAGAAAGGCCATTGGTAGAAGACATTGGAAATTTTTTGGTCAAAGATTAATCATTGGACCTTTCACAGGTTATCCTTTGTTTCCAAGCCAACTCTTCTAATCTCTATCATGCATGCTTTCCCTTTGTACATGAGTTGGGTGTTTTCTACCCCTAAGAGTTTCCTAAAGGAGTATGATGCCCTTGCTAGAAAAAACTTATGTGAACCAAAGGAGAATGGTGGTCTTGGTCTTCGAAAGCTAGAGCTCAATAGTCAAGCTTTAGCAGCAAAAATTTATCAGAATTGGTGCAAATATCTAGATTAGCTCTGGTCTTGCATTCTAAATTATAAATATTTATGTAAAGTTGAAGATGGGTACATTCCACAATTGGAATTGACTAGTAAGGCTTTTAATTTGGAGCACTATCAAAAGAAGGGTTTATTTTATCAAAGATGGTCTTTTTGGATAATTCATAAGGGCCAGTGTGCTCTCTTTAGACAGACTCTTGGGATGGTCACTCACTAGTTCATTATTTCATCCCCCATCTTTGGTCCTTAAGTGAAATTGTTTTCGAGGTTGGATGGTCCAAAGTGGATAGTTTTCAAGTGATCTATTATATCTAGGGAGCTCCTTGGTTTACCAATGGTAGAAATCGGATAGTTGGCCTAGAGGTGGGACTCAGGAGGAGTAAAATAAAAATCGTGTAGTTTCCACAGTCCATGAAGATATGTGCATAAGATTTCGACACTGTGTAAAATATTTTTTTCCTTTTCATCAACATTTTGGATCATACAACATGATCCGTCATTGGGATGAAAGTAGAGAGAAGAATGTTAAGATAAGCAATAGACAAATATTTTGGCTTCTATTATTGCTGAGAGGCCTTGTTATTCTTCAAAGGGTGAGGATTTTCTTGTCTAGGTCATAATCCTAAAGGTAAATATCAAGTGGCTTAAGGTTGTGCTTCTTTAGAGTTTCAGTGCAAAAACTAGAGAGTATTTCCTCAGTGGAAATGTATCTAGAATAAAATAGGCTAGCCTAAGTTGAATATGTTCTTGTGGTATATTAGAAAAGAAGATTATGTGGCCCTTCCTTTTTCTATCTTTGTGGTTATAATGAAGAAAGTATTGATCATCTTTTCTTTCAGCGTCCTTTCTTTACAAAAAATTGGAGACTTTGATAGAAGATTTTGGAGGAGACATTTTATGCAAGCTTCGTCTTTGCATGACTCTTGGGAGGATTTGGGTTATCCCCAAGGCGGTTCTTCATTTCTTGTGAAACTTGGGAGTTGGGCCCATCCCTCATCATTTGGAAAATTTGGCTAGAGAGAAATTGATGTATCTTCCAAGAATGTATCAAGCATTTCATAGGTCTGGTATATGGTTAAGAGCTCAAAGAGACTCTTAAGGCTAAATTTGACCTTGAAGAGTTTTTATCTTCTTTGGATACAGATACCACTAATCTCCTCAAGCTTTCTTTGCACACTGCTTCTCAAGCTCATCCGGGGAATATGCAAAAACCTTCTTGGAGAATCAATTGATTGGTTAAATGAAGTCCTCTTGATTATATTTTCATGATTAACACTAATGGTCCTGCTTTAGGCAAACGAGGTGTTGTGGGCATTGGTGGACTTGGGTCTGATAGTAGGGGTATGTTTAGTTTTTCTTTTCCATCTGCATGGGGGAGCATTCTAATAATCAGGTGGAGTTTTGGGCTATTCTTAACGCTTTGGAGAAAGCTTGTGAATTGGGCTAGAGGAAAGTGATTTGCAAAATGGAATCCATGATTTTAGTTTCTTTGCTTAATAAGAGAGATTTTTGGGATTCCTTATGGAGGTTGGTCTTGATAGCTAAACAAATCCTCCATCTTTCTTTGAGCTTTGATCCTATCTCCTTTGTTTATGCTCCTAGGCAGTGGAACAAAGTTGTCCACTTTCTAGTCAGGTGGACCTCTAAAGAAATGGGGATGTGATATATGATGGATTGGGGTCAATTAGATAAATATAAAAGTCAACAACTATTCACACTCTCCATTATGATTAGAAATATTACCTTTGGGTGCATGGACTAAAAGGTTTTCCTTCTTGACGGAAGTGTTTGCCGACACATTTATTTTGTTGCTCAATTTTACAAGTGTCCCTGTTGAAACTTTGGACTTGTGTATTTCTTGATAACTATGGTCTTTTAGAACTCTCTTTATTATATTTGTTAATTTTTCTTGAATAATTTTTTTTTCATATTATTAAAAAATAAATAAACACAAAACAAAATATCATTATATTTAAATTTCTAAAAATTAAAAATTGTATTTTCCCATATATAGACAATTAAACTAAAAATTCAAAGATAAAGAAACAAAGACATGTTATTCCATTACACATGAAACCTTTCTTGCACATACAACCCCAATTCTAAATATTTATCCATTAAATGTACAAGACAAAGACCTAATAGTACATAAAATTAAAGTCTGCAAATCAATCAGAGAATTTTGTTTTTTCAAACAATCACATTAGTGTTACATGGCAGGTCTGACTCAGACTGCAATTGAACCTTATCTTGATCAGCACAAGCCATCAATTCGGGCATCTACTCTGAATCTAGATGCATAAGCCATCAATTAAAAAGTGTATACCCCACTAAGTCCATGATCTCACTTGAATGAGACCTTCATCTTTAAGGAGGCCACCATCTTACGATCTCCCTTTCCATTGGATTTCTAAGTCTTTTTTTTCTGACAACTGCAACATAGACACTATAACAATTATTCAATAGTACTTCTTAATCTGTGCAGAATTTATTTACATCAATATTTCAGATCATAGAATCTACAATCCACTACTCTCTCATTCTAATGATTGGTCATAGAGAATGATCATGAAATATTGATGCAAATAAATTTTACACAATTGAATTCAGAAACACAACACACTGAACTGTAATATAATCTATTCTGCCATGGATTTGAAGAACAGAGATCATTAAAGCAAACATCCTCAAGACAAGATGACCTGCAAGTGAAATAAAACACAGTGGTCATCACAGTGTCAATTACAGCCACCATGGAATACATCCAAACCAGCAGAAGGCCTTCCAATCTCATGTTTCTACCACTGCCTCTCATCAGTCCATACACAAACAACCTCTCCAGAAAAACAGAGCTCAAGTTTACAACAACCGCCATAACCAGAGCAATCCTGGTCTTCCCTCTCATCAAAAACAGGGCCTTGAACACAGCTCTTATCCCATAACTGTACTCTTCCATTACACACACAATTGTGGCCAGATTGCAGACAATTATGACATGGGCAAAAATAATGGAATAAACAATCCCTCCTCCCAAAACAACCCCAACTTCCCAAATAAACCCAAATCCCAAAACACACACCAATTTCAGAAATGCAGACACTAACACCAAAACCAGAGAACTTGCCCCAATTATGAGTACACCAGCCCATATATGAGTCACCACAAGGCCTTTCCACAACCTGGGTATTGCTTGAAACAGTTTTTCCCCAGAAGGCCTATTCTGCCCTGCATAGATAGAAGCCACTGTGTGGGCCACTGTTGCTCTTGCAAGCAGTGAAAATGTGATGAAAAAAGGAAAACAGAGCAAGAAAGAAATCAGTGTCTCAGAAATCTTGTGATATATGAGATGGGTATAAGGCCAATTGGGCAATCCGGCTGCATGAGCAGAGTCCCGAATTTGTAGTGCAAATTTGGTGGCAATTTGAGTGTGAGGAAAGACAAGAAGTGCAGCAGAAACAGGGGATAGCAATGGCACTGCAATTGCTGTCAAGGCAGAGAAGTTTTGCACAAGAATTGCTGCAGATTCTCTAGCAATTCCCATTACATTCAATAGGTAGAAATTGTGGGTGTTCTTGACCTTTCTCAGACCCATTTCTCAATTGCTTTTCTGCCAATTGCACTTGAATTCAATGCTGGCTATTCTTCAATACATTTCTCTGTATCAGCAGGTTTTTTTTAACAGGAATTGTGAGTTTTCCTGCCCTTTATAGAGGTTTTTTAAACCTAAAAGGAAGTTTGCAGAAGCACAAGAACTCAAAGATTTCCCAGTCAAAGTCGTTTTCTGTAAACAGCTGTTGTATTGAAGTTGGGAGTTAGAAGTTGTGCATTGACTACTACACATCAATGGTATTCCTGTGAACTTCTCGCAAATGGAGCAAATGAGTTTAACATACCATAGCCCACATTAATTTTGTCTCACTAAACCCCACCAGTTTTACTGAGGAAGATTTTTTATACTTGTATGATCACATTATATTATTGTAAGAGAAAATACGTTTTCAATAAAATAATGATGAAAAACAAATGTAGACTCAACTTGATAAAGTTTTTGGGATTAGAATAGTCTTTTAATTCCTTCCCATGTCAATTTTACTTTGAATAGGATTAATCTCGTTGGTTGTGTAAAAGCAAACTATAATTCATTGAATTGTCTCTTCATTATAAATTGTAAGGATCACATTGTCTCTCCGAGTAAATTGTCTATATTTCTAAGGTTTGTTAGAATAAAAGGATTAGTGGTTAAATCTTCATATGTTGATCTTTTTTATTGAATTGACTTTATAAGGGAAGAGCATCATTTTTCATGTTTCAATTATTCTTCACTCTTTGTTCACTTAACCTCTCAATTACTAACTTTAAAGAAACCAAAAAAATGATAACTAAAATTCTCTTAGTAAATATATCATTTACCAATAGATGCCCACTCGTACCCCTAGTAGTTAGAAGTTTTGATCAAAGACTGGAACATTTGTGCATAAGTATTAGCAATTTTTGGGAAACTACTAGGACATTTGTGCATTAGTATTGACCAATTTTAAATGACTACTAAGACATTTGTGTATAAGTTTTTGCAATTTTTGAGGTGGTTTTAGTGCACAGTTATTGGGGCATATTTAAGTAGGTATAATCCATCACTTTGAAATGGCTACTTTTTTACTCTTTTGCACATAACAAATATCACAGTGTACATCATTACTACCCAAAAGCCAGATAAATAGGTATAAGCAGTTAAATTGCATACAAAGACAATAAAAAAATGTTAAAATCTGATGTATTGCTAAGGATATGTGGGTGTGTGATGTTAGTTATAACAATTGTTGGTACGCTTCCTGTTGGCAAGTGATTAATTTGGGTAATGTGATTCACTTTTTGGTTGTCATTTATGGCAACACATCTAGGTTTAAGATCGATTATTTTGAAGATAAGTTTTGTTATGTTCAAAATTGACTAAGTACAGAAATAGAGGTATAGTATTGTTTTGGATATCGAAGACAGAGATCGATGAATTAAGGCATGTGAGCTTAGTAGAAGATAGTATGGAGTATGTCTGACATACACCTAGGATCGATTTGGATTTGGTTAAGTTTATGATAAGTTATAAGGATTTGAAGACTGACAGACAACAGAGAACAACGACACAGAGCAGTTGGACAACAACGAAGAATAAGGGAGTATGACTTGGACTCCAGGAAATCTAAGTTGTATTTTTGTTATTGATAGTCTATACTTTGACTATTCAAGAGCACCGACTATGCATTTGATATTTACTATATTGAATGTATTTTGTATTGAAGGCGGACTCAGTATTGTTTGTAATATTCTTATTGAGAGCCAACTTTGTAAAGTTAAAAGATATATATGTAAGATCTTTTTGGTAAAGATTAAGAAGGGAAAGGAAGTGAAGTATATGTAGAGCAGACATGTGAATGGCAGAGCAGAGAATGGTAGAACTATAAAGGAACTATCTAAGCATTTGTGATGCTTGTTTTTGTTCATGACTGAGAACCTTTTGTAACATAATTACATTGTAAGAGCTATAAGCTCATTGGCCCCTAATAGGGTGTTGTGAACCTTTAACAGGGTTGTTATTCCTCTAACAGGGAAATGCACTATGTAATATTCAGCTCCTAACGGGGCTAGGTCTCCTTACAGGGACATTATACTTTAGTGCATGCTTGTGGGTATCATCCCCACTGGGGTTTTCCCTTGGCCAGGGTTTCCTTGTAAACAAATCATGGTGTTATGAATTTTGTGTTAGTTGTTTATGTTCTTTCCTTTACTACAATTGTATGGTTAATGTTAAAGTGGTTGAAGAATTTAATTAACTATTATAATACTGATTCACCCCCCTCTCAGTATTATCCAATTCTAACAATTGGTATCAGAGATTTTGGCCCTTGGAGAGAAAGCCTAACAGCTTGAGGGAGATCAAAATGGATTTGAACAGTTTACATGAGAAATTTGAAGCTGCACTTGAAGACATTGATAATGCTAAAGCAAAAAATGGTGAATTGAAGTTCAACATCCGAAGAGCTGAGAAATTCAAGAAGAAAGCTGAAGAAACCTTGAACAATGCATTGAATCAAATGAAAGATGAAGCTGATAGCTACAAGAACAAATACTTAGAATTGGAGAAATACAATCAGATTGTGAAAGGTGAACTTACTGAAGCAAAGAAACATATTGAGAAACTTCACACCAACAGTGATTTGATTGATGAACAAGTAGACAAGGAGAAACCTATAGGTGACATGACTAATATTGGCTTCAATGAAGTTGAATGTTCAAAGAATCAGGAAGAGAAATAAGATGAGAAGACACTTTTGGAAGTTGAAGGAAGCATACCCTCAGATATGTATACAAAATTGGAAAGCAAAAAACATTTGGCACAATTTGAAGATGATCAGATTAGAAACAAAGAGATTGATGACATGCTGCCTGTGTTATCTGTACAAGAGAGATATTATAGTCAAAGAATTGAAACCCCTATTGAGGACAAAGACCAAAATACTAAAGATAATGGTGAGGAAATATGATGAAGTGACTGAGGAAACTCAGAAGGCACTTGAGCAGATACTGTTGAGAACTACTTTTGTCAAGCCCCCACCTCCTAAGACAGATTTACTTACACAATTGGGAATAGATGACATCACACATGACACAAAAACTAATGACGAAGAGAGTAAAGAAGACACTACTGCAGATTTCTATGTTTCTGGTGTAGAAGTAACACTAGACCCCTCACAAGATGAGAAAGATCCCTTTTCAGTAACCATGGACACTTCTATTGCTGATGAACCTAAGAAGGAAGAGGAGAATAAAGAAGATGAGCAGAAAGAGGATGAAGGATAGAAGACTGACCAAAGAGAAGATGAGAAGAAAGAGGTAACTTCACAATCTAGCTTATTGTTGGCAAGTAGTAATGTAAATGTCAATAACATGGATGAAGATGAACAGGTGAAAATGGCATTCACCACACTGAACAAAGAAAAGGAGAAATCAGTACAGAAAGGATATAAGAAGACAAGAGTGATTTCAAGAGCTATTGATACTGTGAATAAATTGCTTCCAGTACCCTTAGTATTCCAGAACAAAGATGATATTGAGAACTTGAAAGTCACACTTGATGAGTTTGATGGCCACTTTGAAAATTTGTTGAAGACTGCAGAGGAGAAACTAGAGAAACTAGAGAAAACTTATTTGATAAATGCAAAGAACTACATTACACATGGGAGAAAGTTATTTGGTTACAGCATGAATCCTATCAGACACATTCAGAATGTTGAAGATATTATTGCCAAGGAAAGGGACACTTTGAACAGGTTAATGGATGGTTGTGAAACATCTTCACAGACCACTATAGAGTTAGACACTGAAGTGACAAAGATATTGGCTAAGATTAGTATATTGGAGAATGAGAACCTGAGAGAGTACTGAACAAATTCAATTTGCTAAGGAACCTCATTACTCTGAAGCTATCAATACTTGAGGCACATCTAACAGATTTAGAAAAGACTACAAATTCATTGGCTAAAGGCCTATCCACAGACTTGAAGAATGTTGAAACTACATCTTTTGCATTGAATGGATTGTATTCATATAAGTCAGATTTTGTTTAAGACATGGAGCACTGAAGTGAAGATTTTGGAAGATTCCTTCCAAGACATTCTAAAACTTGTGAGAAAGAAGTGATACTTATTTGTATGCACCTTTATCATTGTTGTCAAAGGGAGAGAAGAGAAGAGAGAAACAAAAAAAATGAATGAAGAAGAGAAGAGAGAACAAAAATATATATATAAAGAAAAGAAAATAAAAAAAAAGATGAGGAGAAGAAGTGGAGATAGTTTTGTTTTGTTGGAACACTTAGTATTTTTTTGTTAAGTGTTGCCATCAATACCAAAGGGAGAGATTGTCGGCAAGTGATTAATTTGGGTAATGTGATTCACTTTTTGGTTGTCATTTATGGCAACACATCTAGGTTTAAGATCGATTGTTTTGAAGATAAGTTTTGGTATGTCCAAAATTGATTAAGTACAGAAACAAAGGTACATTATTGTTTTGGACATCAAAGATAGAGATCGATGAATTAAGGCATGCAAGCTTAGTGGAAGATAGTATGGAGTATGTCTGACATACACCTAACATCGATTTGGATTTGGTTAATTTTATGATAAGTTATAAGGATTTGAAGACTGACAGACAACAAAGAATGACACAGAGTAGTTGGACAGCAGCGAAGAATAAGGGAGTATGACTTAGACTCCAGGAAATCTAAGTTGTATCTTTTTTATTGATAGTCTATACTTTGACTATGCAAGAGCGCTGGCTATGCATTTGATATTTACTATATTGAATGTATTTTGTATTGAAGGCCGACTTAGTACTGTTTGTAATATTCTTATTGAGAGCTGGCTTTGTAAAGTTAAAAGATATATATGTACGATCTTTTTGGTAAAGATTAAGAAGGGAAAGGAAGTGAAGTATATGCAGAGCAGACATTCAAATGGAAGAGTAGAGAATGGAAGAACTATAAAGGAACTATCTAAGCATTTGTGATGCTTGTTTTTGTTCATGACTAAGAACCTTTTGTAACAGAATTACATTGTAAGAGCTGTAAGCTCATTGGCCCCTAACAGGGTGTTGTGAACCTTTAACAGGGTTTTTATTCCTCTAACAAGGAAATGTACTATGTAATATTCAGCTCCTAACAGGGCTAGGTCTCCTTACAGGGACATTATACTTTAGTGCATGTATAAACTGATGAAATATCATATTCAACTCCAAGATCCAGCTGCATGCAATAAACCTGTCACAAGAATGAAACAACAAAATGGAAAAAGCAGAACTCAGAAGTTACTCAAAATGTGAGAGTAAAAAATATCATCTGAATTAAAGAAAAAGTACAATGCTCAACCTTATAAAAGGTGAGATAGAAACCCTAAAGGAGAAAAACTAGGCTGCACATTATTAATTAAGACTTAATTAATAATGCACCTAAGTGAAGCTTAAGCAACTAGAGTAATAGGAACTTATATAATTAAATCAATATGATTTAATTAATAAGCGTAAGGTAATAATACTCTAACACCCCCCCTTAAGCTGAACGCAGGGAGAAAGCTGACCTAGCAGAACTATGAAAGCAAGAAATGGGTCCCGACAACAAGGCCTGATTAGGTACCCAACAACAAAGAAATCTCTGTAAACCGGGGAAATAGAGAAAACCCAATGGGAAAAACCCTACCCCAAAAAGAGATATAAAATCAAGCAAAGACAAAAAGAAAGACTTCAAGAGACTCTCTCAAAGCCAGTAGTACAATGCGTGCTACTAACCCCCCCGTGAGAGAGGGTCGAGGCTCCAAAGCCCCCCCAGAATGAAAGAACCCCTGGAGCAATGAACAAACCACTGTG
>MU225854.1:1434000-1456653 GCA_018584345.1 Thuja plicata | reverse complement strand
ACCAAGAAAGGGGATCTTAAATTCTATAAATTGATTGATTAATATGATTAATGATAGTAATTGAAAAGAATAGGAGAAAGTACCAACCTTACAAAGTGGCAGATCAAAGATTGCTATTTTTTGAGATTTGTAGACTATTTCTGGAGATGCTGACAGTTGATACTGAACCGGAACAGAGAGACTGACAAAAACCATAAATATTTTTTTGTTCCAATGTCATCTTATGAAAAAGGTTGACCCTGTACCACTTTTTCCAACTCGATCTGCTCAACTCTGAAAGTGTCCCTATTCGCACAGTCTGAAAGAAATCCGAAAAGGGTATCTAGATCTGGCCTCAGATTTACAGTCCCGAACCTATACCTACAAGAAAAATGTTTTTTTTTTGTTGGGGAGGGGTTTGCCTTAGTCAAACCCCGATTTAGGAATTAACCTTGAAATCAACAAAGTATGGAAAGCTAACAAGTAGTAGAATTGAATCTAATAGTGAAGCTATGATATGGAATAGATATGCAATTGTAATTCAAATGTAGCAAGTATGTAAATATGAAAGCATGGAACTATATTAAATATAATTTAGGAATCAACCAATTCAGAACCTGAAACAGCCGACCCGGAAGCGGGAGAGAACTTTTTGCAAAGATCGACATCCGAGAATCTGTGGGATTCTGGGTTTGGGACCCTGGGATAGGGTCAAGGTCAGCCCTGTCCTAGGATAGGGCTGAGGTCAACCCTATCCTAGGGTAAGGCCGAGGTTGACCTAGTCCCAGAGGGTCGACCCTGTCCCTGCATCCTAGAAACAGAGTCCTGCAACCTAGAATGCAGAAATTAGTCCCAAAAGTGGTATGAGGAGGAGCATATCAGGGGGAGATGATTCAGAAATGTGGGGATGATGTAATGGAGATCAAATAAATCCCCTAAGGAGGGCTAAATTCTCTTAACATGGAAGTGATTCCATTTTAAGACGATACAATAATGCCCTCTGTTGCTTCTGGTTTTGCTTCCGTTATCACCATTTGTTTCTTCTGGTTTTTCTTCTTGTGTTGCTTCCAATTTGACACCTATTATGACACCTTTTGTCACTTCCACTGTTGCTTTTTATTTTTCTTCTTATGTTTCTTCCAGTTTGATGCCTATTATGACGCCCCTTGTTAATTCCACTATTGCCTTTGGGTAAAAGCATAATAATCTATCACCTTTTAGGCTAACTTATCAGCACAGCTAAATTTTAGTATTTCTAACTAAAAATTAATTTTGGTCAAACATATAGTCTAGCTAGATTTATTCTAGCTAAGTTAGATAAGTTCTTTAAATTTTCCAATTGGAAATCTATATTAAATGTATGTTTTATACCACTTTGAGTCCAATTAACATAGAAATAAAATTATTTCAGAAAAAGTGATGTTTCAATAACTCCTAGTCTTTCTAATGATATTTAAAAATAAATAAAAAAATACCCTTTTGTAGAGATCAGAGTCAAGAATATCCTCATGTAGATTTTATAGTATTTTAATTAGACATAGTCTATTTTAATTAAAAAATATTGAAAGTAGGTATTTTAACAATCAAGCAATCATTGATTCAGAAAATATAAAAAAATGATAAATCATTTCATAAATTTTTTAAAATCATAGAAAACACTAGACAAGAGAGTCCTCTTCAGTAATATGTAATTTATTTGGGTTTTGGTATAGTTTTGATAGGGGAAAAGTAGTGGGAGACAAAAACTGTTGATTTCAGGTAAGTTCGACTTTGAAAACTTATAACGGGAAAACTATAGATCAAAAACACTTCTTTCTTTTTTCCTGCACTAGCTATACATGTCATCTAAAACATATTCTGAAATTGGAGGAAAAAACAATGTTTTATTTATAATGATTTGGCGGGAAGTAAACTCCTTGATTTACACTATTTTTTAGGAAATGAAAAATAGACCTAAAAAATTCAAAAAACATATTCATTTTGGTTCAATTTTTAAAAAACAATTATAGCCATATATTTCATCCTATTTCACACATTTCTTTTAGTTTACATCATCTTCAAATTCTCAACAAAAATGTGACTTTTATGCCCTTGAAGTTTTACAGTTTTGGTGCTCTTAACCTTTTCCTTTGTAAAAGGGTGACAAATTATTGTGCTTTTACCCCTTTGATTTTTCTTCTTGTATTTGCTTCTAGGTTTTCTCCCAATTTCCCTCCCTTTTTTGCTTCCATTTTGTATTGTCAGTTTTGATTTTTTGCTTCCATCTTTGCTTCTTTTGTTGCTTCTCATTTTGCTTCCATTTTGATGTCTTTTGTTGCTTCTAAAATTGCTTCCATTATTACTCCTTTGTTGGATACCAGAATTGCTTCTATTTTTGCTTGCAAGGTTGCTTCTATTTTGGCTTCCATTGTTGCTTCATTTTTACTTCTAAAAATGCTTGTTATTTTACTTCCATTTCTTATTAATTTAATATTTTTTATTCCAATCATTAAACCCATATCAACACCAAGAAGGTGAACGCCAAAATATCTATAATTTAATTGAATATGACAACATCCATCCTTAGTAGCAAATTAAAATCCTTAAATGTAACAAATATTCATCCAAAAATCATCGGCCACTTTCAATATATATAAATTGACAAGCGAATACTGATAAGATCATCATATATAACTAAAATAAGTGAAAGTCCAATATGCTGGTAGATAAAAAAACATGTCAAAATGATATATGTCCAACAGTTGACATAAGTCAAAATGATACACGTACAAATGATATAAGTAAAAATGATAAATTATCTAACTGAAAAATGATACAAGTCAAGATGATACATGTCGAGATGATATAAGTGAAAATGGTACATGTCAAAATGTATCAACTACATAATATGGTACTATAGACTGTGAAAATGATACATATGATAGTAAGTATGAAAAGAGGCATCCTACTGATATATCAGGAATCACCCATAATGCAGTCTATATGATCATGAATATTTTTGGCTACTAGCAGTAACTGTCTCATCATCATCATCATCATCATCATCATCATCATCATCATCATCATCGCAGTCATCATCAGCATGATCATTTTCGTTACCATCATCATCATTGGCTTCAATGTCTTCTGTATCTGCATCATCATCATCCTGTGCCACGTGATCTAGACAAGAACCATCATAATCTAGATATGTATCTTGATGATCATCTTCATCTTTAGGAAGATCTGAGTTCTTCCCAAAAGAAATTATTTTATTGAAAAGTTATTATTTATGTAATGCAAAAAACTATGTTACTATTGTATATCTAATATGACAAAATATGTAACAAAACTATAATCATATTACATGAATCAACAACTAAAGTGGACTGAAACAAATTAACATAAATGTAATTCTTAGCAAACAAACATGAAGTTACTATGTTCTACCTTGGCTGGAGAAACAATCACAGAATATAGTAGTAATGGCTGCAGGAACACTAGTCATAGAAAAAAGATCCTGTTGAACCACAAAAAATGCAAGTCATTTTTTTTGTTATCCCACGTCATGTCTTATGATGACTTGTCTCTCAAGAGTAAACAAAAAAAAAAACATATCATTTACCATTCCACTCAACACTAAATCCACTTGAGTGTTTTTTTAGTTGAAACTCATACATGTACTTAAATAAAAAGAAAATCAATTCATTCATTTCTTGTGTCAGTCAAAACACTCAAAAACAGAAGCAGAGGGGGAAAAAATCCATGCTATTTAAAACAACACAGTGAAACTAAAAGAAAAATAAATCTTTAAAAATTGCAAATGCTCAAAAACACTTTCATTGTTGAATTTGGTAGTTAATTTTCCATGGCTTGATGAGGTTTTAGGGTTTTTATATTAGTTATAGTTGCAAGAAATGAAGATTGAAGAAGTACAATCCACTTTGAAGAAGCTCTGGATTGCAACACATATGCACACAAAAGGCCTAGGTCTTAGGGTTTGTAACCTTCTTTCTCTGCTTACATTGTAATCTAGAACTATTTATGACTTTATATTTTTTTAGAAGTTTATGAAGTATTGTTCATAGTTGCATGCAAGGTGGGAATTAAAGGATTTTCATTCTTTGTTGATTCATTTTTAAAAAGTCATTTTGTATGATTATTGGTGAATCTCGCCTGGGCAGAGGGTTTTGGAGGCAAATTTTTTTTTTATTGATGTTGGGTACATATATTTTTTGAAGCATGTCCAAAAGAAAAGAATTATAATATTGTGTAGGGTTTCTCAGAAACATGGGATTTATAGTTTTTATTAGTTTATATTCTTTCATCATTTCAAAAATTGTGTACAATTCTCGGTGATATTAGGAGTAGCAAAGAAAATAAATAAAGCGTATAACTCTTTGAGAAGTTCTGGGTTTTAGGTTTTATAATACTTAATTATTTGCACAACTTAGTGTACTTAGTTTTATTCTCTTTTGTGGATTTAGGAGGATGGTAGTCATTTTCCTCTGGTTGCGGGTTTTGTCAGGAAGGAGCAAGCGAGAGAAGTAGTTGGAGTAGTGGGGGTACATGATTCATCTGAAGAAGATGGCTAGTCATGCCCTTCCTCTTGTGGGTGCCCCTAGTACTGGAAAAAATGTTGTATCTCCCAGGAGTTTGGAAGCAAGGTATTTAGTATAATTGATGCAGGAATAGTCATAGAATAGATTTCCAATGGCTGCAGTAACAGTCACAGAAAAAAGTTCTTGTTGAATCACAAAAATAAAGGTATTTTTTTGTTGTTATCCCGCGTCATATCTTATGTTGACTTATTTTCCCACGACTATGGTCCTTTATGTATTTCTTAATTTCTCGAGTGCCATGGTCTTATCAGTCTATATCAAAGAATTTTCCATTAAACCAAAATAATTTAAAAAAAAAAAAAAAACAATAGAGAAAGAAGGTAAAGGGATGAAGAAATAAAAATTAAAATGACCCCACCTCTACAAAGATAAAATAATTTACACCCAATACAACAAAAAAACATGTTTAAAAATTTACTAATTCTCTTGCCTTGGGTGTTCAAGATAACGGTTCTCCCTAAATGTGATTGCCTTACAGTTTTTATGTTGCGAATACCAACTCTCCCATTCCTCTTCTCTACATGTAAACCATGAATCGGTATCATATATACGAGGTCATTGGGAAGGGGAAGAATTTTTTTATCTACATTCGTATGACACTCAGTTTTATATGCTTGTTTTGATTCTTCCATTTGCACGGTTACTTGTACCTTTCTATTTATTTCTCATCAGTTCAGCTTTTGAGGTATTGATACTAAGGTGGGCTTGTTCTAATTGCTTGACTTTCAAACTATTTATAAAGGAAGAAAAAATATGGCCATTGAATACTTTGTTTCTCTATAAGTCATTTCAGTTTATATGACTTTTAAATTTTTAAAATTGTTATTTGTTTACATATGTTCCCGCATTGTGTCCATTGGTTGGCCTATCATATTTTTTTACCCACATATATTTGTGGTTAGGGTCTTATTTAATGTCATCCAAATGGTCATTGTTTCATACTTTTGTCTTTTGACCATATATTTTCATGTGTTCTAGTCTAACGCCTTTTGAAATTTTCCCCTCCATGATAACTTACCTCTCATAGTTTTCATGTGCTTTAACTTGTGTTTAATTTCTTCTGGCAAATAATGTTGTGATCTTGCAGCTAAGTATTGGTGGTTTGGTGATCTCCAAGTCATGTTCTTGCTACTATTATTGAGGTTAATGGGTGGTGGTTGTGAGACTGTATGGTGGTCTCTGGGTTGTAATAAAGTACCTTGTCGCATCCTCTCAACTTGATTACACAATGAAGAACTCTGGCTCGCGGGGAAGAGACAATGAGCCACATGTGAAAAGTTGAAGAATTTTAAAGGGTAAAAAAGTGTTTCATGTTGCATCCTTAGAATGATTTTTGAAGGAAATCAGTTGTATCAACGAGCCCATGAGTTTATGTTTGTGATGATCATGATGGTTTCTTGCATCCTCGCGGCGGTTAGTCATGAGCTTGAGAAGAAGAATGAAATATTATGGCGATATTTTGTAGGACCCAATTTTGGCCCATAAGGTAGTGAGGATGTTACATGTGGCATGCATTTGATGGGTTAACATAATTTTATGTTTTTATTCCATGTTTTCATAGGTTTAAACTGCAGTTATGGTGGATGGGTGACAAGAATGCAATGAAGAAAAGGTCACTCACGATGAGTTAGTCATAGATTTTTGACAATTTTTGAAGATAGTTCTTTAATATTGTGGTTGGCTCGAAATGGTGAGAGGTGACTCTTGAAATGTGGTGCAGATTAGAGAATAATTACACCTTTCCACCATTTATTTTATGAGATTTTGTGATAGCCAAGAATGTCAGCATGAAAATATTTCACAATTGTGAACTTCAGTACAGAGATTTCTTCTATTAGAAAGTTGTGGTAGTTGATTTGAAGCTTGGAGGAATGGTATTTATAGCTGACTACGGATGAGATTGTGTGTATTATCTATAAATGTTCCCTTATGGTTAGATGGTTTTTTGCGTATTCGTGATGCTGATAGTGAGAATTTTCATGAGTGGTATTGTCTGTTGCATGAGGTTGAAACTAGGGAAGGCCCTGTTCCAAGAAGTATATAAGGATCATGGGTTGATGCTATAGTTTGTGGTTGAAGGGATTTTTTAAATGGAAAGGGTGACTGAAGGGATTTTTTAACATGATTTTCCCTCTGTCGATGCTTATTTCCAAACCAGTGAAATTTTTAGAGGTTTCATAGATGTTTGCAGGACATGGTGGTGTGGACTTGTCCAAAGCCTAGTCCAACTTGGAAAGTATTCTCTCATGTATCTTTTAGAAGGCGAGCTAGAAAGAATCATCCATTTTCCCCTTAAAAATAGTATTCTCTCGCATCTCTTCTAGAAGAGGAACTGGTTAGAATCCTTCAGTAGTCTTGATAGGGGCATGGCTCAAAGGGACGACTCCAAATTCCCGACATCCAAATTTGTCTTCTTATGCTTCTCAAGAGCCAAATTCCACATAGTGAATAAAGGAATTTTAGTGTGATAGGGGACACAAATTGTTTTGTGGGACCTGGGTTTGGCCCACAGGGAAGTGAGGATGTTATGTGTGGCATGTATTTGATGGGTTCACACAATGGTATGGTTGCATACTGCAATTTTGCAGGATTAAATTGCACTTAAGGTTCACGACTAGCGAGGATGCGACGAAGAAAAGGTAACTCATGATGAGTTAGTCCTAGCTTTGTAACAATTTTTGAAAATAGTTCTTTAATCTCATGGTTGCTGAAGTAGTGACACGTGTTTGGGGAAATGATGAAGGAAGTGTTTCCATGTGTGCTAGAATTGCCACTCTATACAATTCAAGACTTTCTGCATTTCATATCAGAAGTGACATCTAAAGGACATTGCATTTTTTTCTGAAATGTGGTGCAAAATAGAGAATAATTACACCTATCCATTATTCATTTTACAAGAGGTTTTGATAACCAAGAATGTCATCTTAAAAATATTTCATAACTGTTGACTTCAGTACAAAGATTTCTTGGATTAGCAAGTTGTGGAAGTCGATTTGAAGCCTCGAGGAATGTTATTTATAGCTGACTTTAGATGAGATTGTGTATATTTTTGTAGATATTCCCTTTTGGTTACATGGATTTTTGTGTGTTCATGATGCTGATAGTGAGAATTTTCATTATTGGCATTGTCTGTTGCATGAGGTTGAGACTCGAGAAGGCCCTATTGCAAGAAGTATATAAGGATCATGGGTTGATGTTGCAGTTCACAGTTGAATTGATTTCTTAAATAGCAAGGGCGAATGAAGGGATTTCTTAACCTAAAGGCCCCACCATTGGTGGTAATTTCCAAATCAATGGAGTTTGTGATGTAGTGCGAAGGATGGACGGTCTAATAATAGGCTGTCCAACCTAAACTACTTAACACAACACAATGGAAAAATCAAGAACACAAGATATGAACATCAACAACTAGTTTTTATTCATTTAACCAAGCATTACATGCAACATGTTGGGCTATAAGGCCTTCCCTATACAACCAATACATTAACAAATTCAACAAGATCTCATAGGATCCAACTTCACTAGCCTACTATTGGAAATGAGTTGAGTAACTGAGTGGGTAGGGGTGAATCAGTTACCACAAAAAACAAATCCAAGTCCCTTAGATATCTTAAACAAATCAATCACTTTTGCTCGCTCGGTTAATATAGATATTTCACCGTGACTCATTTAACATAGAAAATATTAAGATATGAACTGTGATTATCTTTAGTAATTAATTGCAAAAACATAAATCATAAAGCAAATGAAATGTACATAGATAACACCAAGATTTAATGTGGAAACCCAATATAGGAAAAACCACCAATAGAAACTAGTCACTATTTTTCACTCTTCTAAAGTGAGCCCTGTTAGGATCCAACCCTATTAAAGGTTGCAATAACACACTATTAGGTGTGACCTAGTTAGAGGATTTAATCACCTTGTAAGGAGTAGCCTTGTGAAAGGTCTTCAAACACTTTAATGTAGAAATGTCAACTTGTTAAAGGATTTACAAAAGACTGTTAAGTCTACCCTGTTAAGAGATTTTATCACTGCTACAATTATTAGAGAGTAACAATGGATTGACCTATTTTGATAAGCATCTGTCTTTGCTGATTCAGATCTCTATTCTAGATTAAGTACTTGATCCTCATTGATTAGATATTCTGTTGCAATCCTCTGTATTTTGTCTTCAATCAGAATCACATCTGATTTTTCCTTCACTCTTCATATCACACTTCACATGCAATTCCACATCACCACTATTATCTCACACAATTTAATCCAAACTTGACCTTACATATATATGTTAAGCCCTATCCAGTCGGCCTTGATATCCTTCCAAATAAATAATAAAACTAATGTTTGTCAGCTACATATAACTGATTATCCATAAAATATAATCCACTGTTAGTCGGTTGATACTAACTATTTTGCTCGGTCAATACTGAAATCCTTCAACGCCCGATCAACACTGTAATGCCTGAGTGAACTCGGTTAGAAGTAAAAAACACTTTGGTCATCTTCAATGCCTGAGAGAGCTCAACATACACTGACTATGCTCGGATAGGATTAGACATTTGCGTAAACATCACTATACTTGTGTAAACATCAATGACAATACACAATTGAATAATTGTCATCAACAATCTCCCTCTTTGGCATTGATGGCAACACAACATGTAATAATACAAAGAATTATAGAGTAGCATACATAAGAATGCAATATTTTTAATGTACTTAGCTTTATTCTGATTCTCATCCAATTTTATTAATGTCTTTAGCTTCATCCTGATTCTCATCCAAAACTCCCTCAATCACTGAAATACAGATTTCTCCCTTTTACATTAATCTAGGTCTCTGATAAAGTTCTCCCTGTCATCAATCTCTCCATCAGTAATCTCTCCCTATTCCATGAATATTTATGACATACAGTAATCTCTCCCTCTTTGACAACCAATGCCAAAGACACCAACTGACATATCCAATGAAATTGTAATGTACATGTCTATACTGATTCATATGCAATAAGCTCTAAATATCTACATCAACATGTTAAGTTTGTTCTGTAGCTCGATTGATGCATCACTAAACTATGTTTTAGTGAGCCTTAGTTAGGGGAATTACCCCTAGCTTTCCTCTAAGATACAAAATTACATCCTTAGGTAGCGGTTTTGTGAATATGTCTGCAATTTGTTATTTAGTATTCACATATTCCAATCTTACTTCTTTGTTTTGAACCAATTCCCTCAAGAAATGATATTTTATTGCAATATGTTTAGTCTTGGTATGCATCATAGGGTTCTTTGAAATTTTAATAGAAATAGTGTTCTCACAATATAAAATGATAGGTTCTTTTGTTTCCACCTTCATACCTAAAAACAATTGTTTGAACCATATGATGTTTGAACAATTCACTGCTGCAACGACATATTCTTCTTCTGCTGTAGATTGAGAAATGCAGTTCTGTTTCTTGCTTGTCTAGGAGACTAACCTCTTTCGAAGAAATAGTGCTCCACCACTTGTGCACTAAAAGTCTTCAAATAAAAGTTTCCTCATTTATTATACCATAATCCATAATCTTTAGTACCCTTAAGATATCTCAGAATCCTTTCGATAGCCATCAAGTGATTCTCTCTAGGATTAGCTGAAAACCTTGCAACAATACTGACTACTATTAAAATATCAGGTCTAGTGTGAACAACATATTAAAGTTTTCCAATCATGGATCTGTATGTAGTCTGATTTACCTCCTTTTAATCATTGTCCTTAGATAGCTTATGTCCAATAGGCATAGGTGTTCCAACTGGTCTAGAGTCTTCTATCCAAAATGTATTCAATATCTCTTTTATGTATTTAGATTGAGTAATGTAGATACCATCCTTCATTTGATAAACCTGTAATCCAACAAAGAATTTGATTTCACCAAACATAGACATCTCAAATTCCTTACTCATAGCTTCTGAGAATGCTCTGCATAAATTATCATATCTAGTGAAGAATATGTCATCAACAAATATTTCTGCTAATAGTATCTTGTCCTAAGGTCCTTCTTTGATGTACAAGCTACTATTTTCATTAGTTCTTTTAAATCCAATACCTATCAAGTAACTATGTAGTCTTTCATACTAGGCTCTCGAAGCTTGCTTCAATCCATACAATGCTTTGTGCAGTTTGCAAACCATATTCCTTTTGTTAGGTTCTACAAAACCTTTAGGTTGCTCAATATAGAATTCCTCTTCAAGAATTCCACTCAAGAATGTAGATTTTACATCTATTTGATATACCTTGAATCCTTTATGTGCAACATATGCAAGAAGAGTTCTGACTCCTCCAAGTCTTGCAATGGGAGAAAAAGTTTCTCCATAGTCAGTACCCTCTTCTTGAGCATATCCTTTACATACTAGTCTGGCTTTGTTTATGGAAACTTCACTTTCTCATTCATCTTTTTTCTAAAAACCCACTTAGTACCAATTACATTCTTACCTTTTGGTCTAGGTACAAGAGTCTAAGTTTTGTTCTTTTCTATCTGCTCAATTTCTTCATTCATTGCTTCAATCCAGTTCTCATCATTCAATGCATCTTTAATAGTTCTAGGTTCAATTTCACTAAGTAAACATGTACCTTTTATCTTGCTTCTTGTCATTACACCTTCTATCTTATCTCAAATTATTTCTTCAGGTGCATGATGGATTCCAACATATTTAGAAAGTACAAGATCCTTCCTCTTTGATTCTGAGCTTGCTCCACTATGTTCACCATGATCAAATATTTTGTCATGTTCTTCTGTCTGATACTCAGGTTCCACTATCTGAGACTCAAGTGTATCTGTCTGTGACTCAGGTACCTCTATCTACGAATTGGGTGCCTCTGTCTGTGACTCATTTTCTTCACTCTGAGACTTGATTCCCTCTATTTGTGACTCAGTTTCTTCAATTAGCATCACTGGTTGCACAAGTTTCAACAAGGTTTGTGCAGATGAATTCAGTGGTTGACATGATTTCTGTCCAAGCACCATTGCTTGTGTCTTAGGTATAGTATCAGGTTCATAATACACAAATTTTCTGTAGTCTTCAGGATCTTTGCTTCTCTATTCTTCATTTTTCTCTGCAAACTCATTAAGCTTTACATTCACACTTTCTATGAATTTATGAGTAGTAAGATTTAAACATTTATATGCTTTTCTTTTGCTGGAGTAGCCTAGGAATATACCTTCATCACTTTTTACATCAAATTTTCCATTTCTTGATTCCTTCAAGATGTAGCATCTACTTCCAAATAATTTGAAATAACGAACATTAGGTTTATAGCCATACCATAATTCAAAAGGTTTCTTCTCAGTACCTTTCTTTAGTTGAACTTGGTTCAAGGTGTGAACTGCAGTGCTAATGGCTTCCTTCTAGTATTTGGTAGCAACATCCTTCTCAATCATCAAGGTTCTTGCATAATCCATAATGGATCCATTCCTTCTTTCTTCTATACCATTCTTCCATGGTGTACCTGGGGCAGATACTTGTCTTTGGATTCCTCTTTCATCATAGAACTCATTGAACTCATTAGAAATGAACTCTCCTCCTTTGTCAGATCTTAAGCATTTAAATTTCTTTCATGTTTCTTTTTCAACTTTGGTTAGGTACCATTTGAACCTCTGAAGGCTTATGATTTGTCTTTGAGAAACATAACAATAATCATTATGGAACGATCATCAACAAATAGAATGAAGTAATTCTCACCTGTGTAACTTGTTGTTCTAATTGGTCCACATAATTTAGTATGCACCATTTCCAAGACTTCTTTTGTATTGTAGTTCTTGCTCTTGAAGCTTGTTTTTCCCATCTTCCCAATTTGACATTGTTTGCATATTGCTAGTTCAAGTTTCTTCAGAACAAGAATACCTCTTACTCTTATGTTCTTACTTATGTTGATCAAGTTGTCAAAGTTCACATGACACAACCTTTTATGTCGTAACCAGCTTTCTTCTACTTGTGCAATAAAAAATGAACTTTCATTGAGATCAAGATAAAATAGATTACCTTTTGTTTTCCTGCTTGTTCCAACTAGGTTTCCTCTACCATCCAGGAGCTTGGCCTTACCATTCATAAATTCTACCTTGAAACCAATGTTATTTAGCCATGCCACACTTAGTAGATTACACCTTAGTCCTTCAACCCAATAAGCATTATCACATTTGATTCCTTTTGTAAGAGCAACACAACCTTTACCTTTTACATAGCAGGGTTCATCATTCCCAAAAGTGACACTCCCACCATCATAGTATTAAAGATGTTCAAATTTGGTTTTATCACCAGTCATGTGGTGAGAACAACCACTATCAATTATCCAAGTGTCATTCTTTCTAATATGAGAATATAGTGCTATATTTTCATTGTCTTCACTATCTGACTCATCCTTAATAGAAATGTAAACCATTTCATCTTTATCTTCATCACTATCAGAATCTTTAGCAATATAACAAGATTTCTTACCTTTGTCCTTGTAGTTTTTGTATCTTTTGTAATCTTTCTTGCCTTTATACTTGTTGAAATGTTTCTCACCTTTGTCTTTCTTGTTCGCACATTTAGCAACAATGTGACCAACCTCATCACATGAAAAGAAAATCAATGGTATTATTCCTTTGTATTGTCCTTTTCCTTTTGCAAATATCCTTGCAAGTACCGCTTCAATGATTTCCAGATCCTTATCATGAGAATAATCATCACTATCAATGTCAATCTATTTTCCTTTCATCTTTCCAAGGTTTAATTTAGCTTTGAATGCTGACTCAAGATTGCTAGGATTAGGAGAATAATTGTCAAAGTTATCCAACTCAAAAGCTGATAATCTTCCAATCAATCCATCTATAGTTATACCATTAGTGCATCTCATCTCTTGAATAGCTAAAAATCTAATTGCATAGATAGGAAGTAAATTTCTTAATACCTTGATAATCACTGTTGTGTCTTCAATTACTCCACTGACATCTCTAATGGCACTAACACTTTTCTTGATTCTTTCACTATATTTTGTAATGTCCTCTCCTTCTTTCATTTTCATCATATCAAATTGACCTCTGAGACTTTTTTCTTTGGCTCTCTTTATATTTGCATCTCCTCCATAGATATCATGTAGTTTGTTCCACATATCAAAGGAAGTAGGGTAGTCCTTGACTTCATCAAATTTGGAATAGCTAAGTGCAGAGGCTATATCAATCATCATTATGTTATGATACTTCATTTCCACCATCTGATCCATAGACATAGGTCTTGGTGGTTCAACATACTTGTGATCCAGGAATAGAAAACTAGTATCTGCAATAGTAGATAGATGTAGCCTCATCAGATCTTTCCATGCATCAAAGTTGTCCTTGTTGAGCTTAGGGATCTCCCTTCTGTAAGACATCTCTAATCTTTAGCTTAGGCCTTTAAACCTTCCCTGTAAGCACTTGCATCTCTAATACCAATTTTTGGAAATGAGTTGAGTAACTGAGAGGGGAGGGGTGAATCAGTTACCACAAAAAACAAATCCAAGTCCCTTAGATATCTTAAATAAATCAGTCACCGTCGCTCGCTCGGTTAACATAGATATTTCACTGTCACTTGGTTAACATAGAAAACATTAAGATATTAACTATGATTATCTTTAGTAATTAATTGCAAAAACATAAATCATAAAGAAAATGAAATGTACACAGATAACACCAAGATTTAACATGGAAACCCAATATGGGAAAAACCACCAATAGAAACTAGTCACTGTTTTTCACTCTTCTGAAGTGAGCCCTGTTAGGAGCCAACCCTATTAAAGGTTACAATAACACACTGTTAGGTGTGACCTGGTTAGAGGATTTCATCACCCTGTAAGGAGTGGCTTTGTGAAAGGTCTTCAAACACATCAATGTAGAAATATTACCTTGTAAGAGGATTTACAAAAGAATGTTAAGTCTACTTTGTTAAGAGATTTTGTCACTGCTACAATTATTAGAGAGTAACAATGGATTGACCTGTTTTGATATGCAACTGTCTTTGCTCATTCAGATATCTATTCTGGATTAAGTACTTGATCCTCACTGATCAGATATTCTATTGCAATCCTCTATATTCTATCTTCAATCAAAATAAAATCTGATTTCGCCTTCACTCTTCATATCACACTTCACATGCAATTCCACATCACCACTATTATCTCACACAATTCAATCCAAAATTAGCCTTACATATATATGTTAAGCCTTTTCAATTCAGCCTTGATATCCTTCCAAATAAATAATAAAACACATGTTTGTAGGCTGCATATAGCTAATTATCCATAAAATATAATCTACTGTTAGTCGGCTGGCACTAACTATTTTTCTCTTTCAATACTAAAATCCTTCAACGCTTGACCAACACTGTAATTCCTGAGTGAGCTTAGTTAGAACTAAACAACACTTTGGTCATCTTCAATTCCTGAGAGAGCTCAAAAGACACTGACTGTGCTCAGATAGGATTAGACATTTTTTTAAAAATCACTATACTTGTGTAAAAATCAATGACAATACACAATTGAATAATTTTCATCAACACCTACCCTATAGTTAAGTGGAAGAAACTAGATCTAAACTTGTGCTTGCAGCCACCAAGCAAACTTACAGGTTTCTTTCTTACCACTTACTACTTTCTTCTTTCAACTCACTCTCCCTACCTCCACTCTTCCTAAAATGCTACCTACACACTTCTTATATACAACACAACCACATGTCAACTTCACAAACAAATATTAAATGACAGTCGACCCAATACAATACATGATGAATCATATTAAATGACCCAGTCAGCTGCAAATAAATGATAAATACATAGAAAAAAGCACCAAATCAAATTTAGGTCCACACAAGATCCAGTGCATCAAATCTACACACCTCAAAACTCTGCATGATCCCAATGACCCCCTTAAGTCATGGATTCAATCTCCAATGTCCACCCAATCCATAAAATCTAGTCAATAAACTCATCAACTGAGACCCCCAAGTCAGTACTGAGCACAAACAAAGCCACCGAGCTTGTTTGGTGAATCAACACTGCCAATAGACATCGAGTCTGTTCGATGAAGAAAAATAGTCCTTACATTGAGAAATGAGCACTAAAATGACCTATAACAACCAAAATCCACCGAGATATGCCAACTCATCTACCAAGCACCAAACATAACTTAAACATATTTTTGGTCGACACACAATTGCCAACTTCCCTAGGATGCTCCTACATTAGACACCCCAGGTGCAAAAAGATGTTCTAGCAGCTCCACAAACATCTTCTAGGATTCATCACATAGATGCCTAATTGATTCTTGATATACATGTCCTCTAAGTCCTTAACTGATACACCCATGCCTTAGTTCTTCTTTTTCTTGCTCTTACCACTAGCACTCTCTAAAGTGCCTTCAGATCTCCAAACCTTAATGTCTATATGAACCTCTGGAGTCATCTCAGATTTACTATCAATGCTAAATTTCTTCCTTCCTTTTTCTTCATCCTTCAAAGGAATCAAAATAAAATTTTGTCATCTTACCGGATAGTAAAGAGGTTCCTCTTATAGTCATGAATAGCCTCTCTATCATACTGCTAAGGTCTCCCAAGTAAAACATGACAAGAATGTTTGAATAGTCCCAAAGGATAACTGAGAGGGGGGGGGGTTTGAATCAGTTATTAGCTAATTTAATTATTTTCTCTTATTAATTCCATAATACCATAAAGTAAATGCACATTCAGATAACACAATAGACAACACCACAATTTGGTTACGGGGAAACCAAATGGTAAAAACCTCGGTGGAAATTAGCACCCACAATGAACTATACTTATTTATAATAATCCCTGTTAGAAGATCATGCAACACTGTTAAGAGTTGTTCTTCACAATGCAATAAGTATAGTGACCTGGTTAAGGGTCTGAACTTGTTAGGAGTCTTTTACAAATAACCCTGTTAAGGGTGAGGACTCACTGTCCAAAAGCTCACTGCTTCAATGGTGAAGGCTACAACATTCTATAGAATAGATATGCACTATATCTGGTGCTAAATTGTAGAGTAGACCTGTTTTCTTGATTAGTTCCAATGTATTGTAATCTTCCACTACTTCTTCACATAGATCCTTGATGAATGAAACACAACTGATATTCTGCTCTGTACTTTTTCTGTCTCTTTCTTATCATTCACACTTAGCGTTCCCAAATGAACTACTATAAGTATCTTCCTCAAAGTATGAGATCATGGGACCTATTAGGCAACTCTTCATAACATCCTTGTTGGCTAAAATTACCATGCAAGCATAATTACAGTCACACAATATAAACTGAATAGACGCGACGCTTCACAAAGTTGGCTTCACCAAATTAACTCTAACATTGCAATCTTGTTGAAACATGTTTGGCACCTTTAGATAACTATCTTCAACTCATAATTAAACTTTAATATAAACACGCATATCCCGAAGATAAGCACAACTCAAGAATCATTGCTAATATGTGGGCTCTGTATAGATAAACTCTAGAACTGTAACTGCCACTAACAAAGTTACACAACACAACTAAAACTTCATATATGAGTCTGCGTGTATGAACAAAGCATCCAAAGCATGTCTAAAACATGAATATAACCACGCAAGGCTTAATAGAATCATTCTAATAAGTACATATAGAACACTACTATATATTATATATTATCATCAATGACAAACATACAATCAACTAGCTGCCAAAAGTAAATCTCCAACAATCTCCCCCTTTGACATTGATGAAAACATATGATATTGAAAACATCTTTAGCACATGGTGTCCTCTTTCTTTTCACAATATTCTCAATATATTCATTAAAGATTCCTCTACACTACTGTAGCTCCTCTGTCTATGTTTTTAAGTTACATGATTATATACTCCCCCAGAGTATATGCTCCCCCTTACTACATACTCCCCCTTTGACATCAATGGCAAAGGGTGCCATAAACAATTAGGCATAGGTACTACTCCAAAAATAGAGTAGTCAACCATTCATCAGTCACCATGGACTGATGTACTTGTTGCATTATCTAATTAGACTCAGGAAAGGGAATTAATCCCAACTTCTCCCTGAGATACTCAAAAGTATCTTTTGATAAAGGCTTTGTGAAAATATTTGCCAACTGTTCTTTAGTGCTCACATAGTCCAATTTTACTTTTTTGTCTGCAACTTTTTATCTAAGAAAATGGTATTTGATCTCAATGTGTTTTGTCTTTGCATGCATCAAAGGGTTCTTGGACATGTTGATAGTGATATTTTTATCACAGTGAATAACAATAGTATAATCAACCTAAATACCAAATGATGACATGTAACTGAATGAATGTTTGATAATGTTAAGTTGAAGATAATGCAAGGCATTAAATCAGTTAATGGTTTGTATTGTCATTGATGTCAACTTGATATCATCTATATGGTCATGTATATAATGCCAAAGACTTTAGAGAATCAATGGAACAAAGATTATGCTTTCAGAAATGCATAAAAGTCAAGTATTCACTAAAGTGACAGATAACACCGACGGAGTGCACACCATTGGTAAAAGTAAAGAACCAAAGTCACAGTGATACCCGACGAGCAGAAGACAATGTTTCTTGACAAAGAAAAATCATAGGATGCCCGACAAGCTAAAAACATAATTGCCCAACGAGTAAAATCCAATAATGCCTGGCGGACGGAGATCCCGAAGTTGACTAGAGTCACACCGACGGAATTGGAAGTTGTCACCGACAACTAACTGCAGAGTTGACTGACAGAACAAAGAGTTCATAAAATGACAAAATATCTAGCTAGCAAGAGCTAAAGATAGACTTAAATTCTTGTTTTCATTGTTTTATTCAACCAGAGTTAAGTGATTGATTTAAAGAAGATTTTTATAGTTGGCAAGAAGATAACTACGAGATAAATCAGGAGTTATGCTTTAAATCAGATTGGCTGGATTGTTTTTCATGCCAAGAATCAAGAATTAAGAATAAAGAAACAGTGAATATCATGTCTATATAAGAGACAAGCCTAATTCATTTCTAAATCATCACAGAAAGGGGGAGTGAATAGAAAGAGGATGCTGAAGAGAAACTGATGAAGGATAACTTCATTTAGTCCTGATCAATCAAGCTGAAGGAGAGCTAAAGAATTCTGCAAACACTGACAAATAGTGAAGCATAACATCACATAGCAGAAAGTGTGGAGCACAAATAATTGAATTGATACATTAATCAGAGAGGTAATGTACTTAAATAGATCTGAAAATCTGCAATTCAAGTTGCATTAGAAACAGGTCATTGTATTTTAGTTTAACCATTGAAGCATCAAGTCTCTTAACAAAGTAGGTCTTAACCATCTTCTATATATTGAGGTACATCCCAAGGAGTGCCAAAAGGGTTGATTCATGAAAGTAGCACTAGATTTTCCTAAAGCCTATTGACAGTCTAAGAAGGAGATTGATTCAAGGATGGTAGCAAACTGAGTTGCCCGATACTAAGTGACAACCTCTATGTATAAAATCCTCTAACAAGGTCACACCTAATAGTGTGTTTGTAACCTTTAACAGGGTTGGCTCTTAACAGGGCTCACTTTAGAAGAGTGAAAATCTGGGCTACCGGTCTCAGTGGTTTTTTCCCTTAATAGGGTTTTCACGTTAAAATCCATGTGTTATGTGTGTATGGTTTATTACTTAACTGTTTTACATTTCACATATGCATTTTTGGATTTATCGATATACTCTGTATATTTACTGAGTGCCGGTAAATAAATTTTATTGCTTATCGGTAATCAAGGAGAATAAGGTCAGAAAAGGAAAACTGACAGACAGTTAATTATTTAATTATTTCATGGCGTGCATCTTGTAAGGGACTTAATAATCTGAGGTTTATTTGATTGGTCGTTAGAATAAATTTTTTTTTTTGAAGCCACTGATTCACTCCCCCCCCTCTAAATTATTACTAACAATTGGTATCAGAGATTATGTGCTTAGAAGGAAGGTTTCAAGACCTAAGTCAGGATCACAAGATGAACAGATGAGATGTGCCCAAGTTGAACACAGACAACTTTGCTTCATGGAAAAGTAGGACAAGACTTCACTTATTAGGTATTGGTAATGATGTTACTCAATACTTAGATACTGAATATGTGTTGCCCACAAGAGCATTAACAGTAGATCAACTGAGAGTGAAGCATGAGCACAACTGCATGGTCATAGAGATTTCTTCCTCTCTCCGATGTTGAATTTGAAGATGTCAAAGATTGCACAACTGCAAAGAAGATGTGGGACAAACTAAAGCTTGTACATGGTGGTGATGCAAATGTTTTGAGAGCCAAGGCAGAAAGCCTTAGAGGAAAATTTGATGATCTCAGAATGAAAGAAGGAGAAAACATCACACAATACAATACAAGAATAAAAGAAGTAGTCAATTCCATATGAGGTGTTGGAGGTACACTTGAAGAGGAGACAGTGGTAAGTAAAATCTTAAGAACCTTACTACCTGTATATGCTATTAGAGTTTCTGCTATTCAAGAAATGAGAGCAGTTGCAAATAATATAGTTACTCTTGATAGTTTGATTGGTAGAATGATTTCATTTGAGATGAATAACTTTGATAATAGTGTCTTACCAAACTTAGATTCTGCATTTAAGTCTTCTATGAGAATAAGAAAATCAAGTTAGAGACACACATCTAGAAGAGATAGTGAAAGTGAAAGTGAAGAAGAAGATCTAGATGAAATAGAAGCATTCATGGCAAGGAGAATGCAGAGAGGAAAAGGTAAATACAAAGGCAAGTTACCACTTGTATGCTTTAATTGTAGAGAGATTGGACACTTTGTTGCAAGATGTCCTAACAGAAGAAAAGATGATAAAGGTAATGATAGATCTTTTGAGAACAAATCTGACAAAGGTGATAACAAAGATTACAAAAGTTACCAACAATAAGAAAGAAGAGATACTCGAGACTAAAAGGATAAAGGAAAGAAGGCTAGCTACCTAGCTACTTGCAAAGATGAATATACTGACACCAAACCTAATGAAGACATCAGGATGGTATTTGTAGCTGTGAAAGATGATTCAGATGAAGATAAAAGGTATGTAGAAACTGCACTCATATCTAAGGTTAGCAAGAATGATATCTGGATTATAGATAGTGGCTGCAATCACCACATGACTAGTGACAAAGAAAATTTTAATACTTTTGAGTATTATAATGGTGGTACAGTAAGAATGAGTAATGATACACCTTGTCCGGTTGAAGGTAAAGGAACTATAATGTTGAATAACTTGATTAAATGTGAAAATGCTTATTGGGTAAAAGGATTGAATTATAATCTTTTGAGTGTTTCTCAGCTGAATAATTCAGGTCATAGAGTAGCATTTGAGAACAAGAAGGAAAATATCTTCAATGAATCAGGAAAATTGATTGGTACCAGTGAACAGACTAAAGGTAACTTATTCTATTTGAATGATACTAACACCACTTTCTTAATGACTAGAAATGAAGACATATGGGTGTGGCACAAAAGAGTGTGTCATGTGAATTTTGACAACATGATAAAAATAAGCAGAAGAAGAAATGTAAGAGGCTTACCGACGATGACAAAGCCAGACAACATCATGTGCAAAAATTGTAAAAAAGGTAAAATGACAAAGTCTAGTTTCAAAACCAAAACCCATACATCTAATGATATTCTAGAATTAGTCCATACTGATTTATGTGGACCTATGTGGACAAAGAGCTATTATGGAGATAGATATTTTATTCTCTTTGTTGATGATTACTCTAGAATGATGACAGTTATGTTTCTAAAAGATAAATCAGAAGCATTCAAGATGTTTAAGTGGTATAAGGCTATGGTAGAAAAATAAAGTGGTAAGGATTTGAAATGTTTGAGATCAGATAGAGGAGGAGAATTTATATCAGATGAATTCACTAATTTATGTAATGAGCATGGTATAAAAACAAAGGTTTCTACACTAAGGACACCACAACAAAATGAGATTTCTGAGAGAAGGAACAAATCAATAGTTGATTGTGCAAGAACACTGATGATAGAGAAAGGCATCACCCAAATCTTCTGGAGAGAAGCTGTCAGCACTACTATTTACACACTAAATAGAGTACAATTGAAGGACACAAAGAAGACACCTTATGAGCTATGGTATGGTGAAAAACCCAATGTAAGTTACTTCAAGATCTTTGGTAGTCAATGTTATGTATTAAAAGATGATAGAAATGGAAAGCTTGACACCAAAAGTGATGAAGGTTTTTTTCTAGGGTATTCTACCAAAAGCAAAGCTTTTAAATGTCTTATCAAGGCCTTTAACAAAATAGTTGAAAGTGTAAATGTGAAGATTGATGAATTTGCAGAAAAGAATGCGCTGGAAAGCACAAAAGAACCAAAGAACTACAAAAAGTTTGTATATTGTGAAGAACCCAACACTCTACTCGAGCAACAGTGCTTAATCTCAGAATAAAAGAATGTTGCAACTGACGGTCAGACTACTGTTACTGACGGTCAGGACAATAATCAAGGTAATGTGCAAGGTAATGAAGAACAGAATGAAGATCAGGAAAATGATCAAGCTAATAGACAAAGAACTGTACCTGTACTTGCAAGATATGTAAGAAGGAACCATCTAGAGATACAGATCATAGGAGATAAGAAAGCTGGTACAAGAACAAGAAGTAAGTCTTTAAAATAAAATTGTTTAATTTGTAAGTTTGAGCCAAAATCTATCAATACTACACTAGACAATGAAGAATGGATAAGTGTTATGAATGATGAGATTGAACACATTGAAAAGAAAATAACATGGTCACTTGTGCCAAGACCAGATGACAAGAATGTCATCGGTACAAAATGGATATTCAGGAATAAGCTGAACGAGAATGGAGAAGTCACAAGGAACAAAACAAGACTAGTATGCAAGGGGAATGCACAAGAAGGTATGTAGACTTCACAAAGCCTTGTATGGATTGAAACAAGCTCCTAGAGCCTGGTATGAATGACTTCATTCCTATCTAATAAGTATTGGATTCATAAGGACTAGTGAAAACAATAATCTTTATTTG
>MU225854.1:1413809-1433652 GCA_018584345.1 Thuja plicata | reverse complement strand
GAATCACATATGACTGCTGTGAAAAGAATCCTAAGATATCTGAAGAATACTGAGGAATTTGGCTTATGGTATAGAAGAGAAGGCAAATTTGAACTAAAAGTGTTTATCGACGCTGATTGGGCTGGAAGTCTTGATGACTGGAAGAGAACAACTGGAGGAGAATTCTTTATGGGTGAAAGAATTGTCACATGGATTAGCAAAAAGCAAGGATGCATCTCTCAGTTTACTGTAGAAGCAGAATATGTTGCTGCTGTTGCAAACTGCTCAAATATTGCATGGATCAAACAGTTGCTGAAAGGTATGCATATGAAGATCTCAAAACCAGTGATTATCTATTGTGATAACACCAGTGCAATAAACATTTCCAAGAATCCAGTCATGCATTCCAAGACTAAAAACATTACAATCAAGGATCATTATTTAAGAGAACAAGTTCAAGAAAAAGAGGTGATACTTGAGTATGTGCAATCAAAATATCAATTAGCTGATATCTTCACCAAGCCACTACCCAAGGATACATTTGAGTACCTGAGAAAGAGACTAGGGGTCAAACCCTTGTATACTAGTCAATAAAAGACTAAAGGCTGCATCAACCTATATATTATTAGAATATCATTCATGTTGATGCAAGCAAAAAGATGAACTTCAAAGCTACATCTATATACAGAAAGGTATATATCAAAACCAAGCACTAGAGCATATTGTTGTATTGCTGATGGATAAGGGAAATTCAAGGAATATATTATGGATAAAGATAAAAGATCACTTGAAATTAATGTCAGATATCTGTGAGATATTTGTTTGGCATTGTTGTCAAAGGGAGAGAAATTTTCCATATTATCATAGTCTTCAAAAAAAAATAAGAAAGATTATCCATTATCAAATTACTCCAATAGGGAGAGATCATATCCATAGGGAGAGTTGATAACAAAAGATAGAGACATGAAAGAAGAACAATCAAAAGAGAGATATTGACGCAAGGGAAAGACACAGCACATCAGAAAAAGAAACACAAAGAAAGCTGCAAGAATCAAATCTAAGCTAACACAGAGCTCATCGGTGGTCAGACATTTTTATCGGTTATCAAAACAAATTGTTTGGTAGTTTGACGAATCTCAATAATTGTATTTCATATTGTATTAGAAATAGTATAGTATGATAATATTGTATGTTGCCATCAATGCCAAAGGGAGAGATTGATGACATGTAACTAATTGAATGTTTGATAATGTTAAGTTGAAGATAATGCAAGGCATTAAATCAATTAATGGTTTTTATTGTCATTGATGTTAACTTGGTATCATCTGTAGGGTCATGAATATAATGCCAAAGACTTTAGAGAATCAATGGAACAAAGATTATGCTTTTAGCAATGCATAAAATTCAAGTATTCACTAAAGTGACAGATAACATCGACGGAGTGCAAACCATCAGTAAAAGCAAAGAACCAAAGTCACAGTGATACCTGACGAGTAGAAGACAGTGTTTCCCAACGAAGCAAAATCACAGGATGCCTGATGAGTTGAAAATAGAATTGCCCGACGAGTAAAATCCAATAATTCTCGACAGATGAAGATCTCGAAGCTGACTTGAGTCACACCTTTAGAACTGGCAGTTGTCACTAACGACTAACTACAGAGTTGACCGACAGAATAGAGATTTTAGAAAATGACAAAATATCTAGCTGGAAAGAGATAAAGATAGACTTAACTGGTTGTTTTCATTGTTTTATTTGACCAGAGTTAAGTGATTAATTTAAAGAAGATTTGCACAGTTGGTAAGAAGATAACTACGAGATAAATCAAGAGTTATGCTTTAAATCAGATTGGCTAGATTGTTTTTCACGCAAAGAATCAAAAATCAAGAATCAAGAAATGGTGAATATCATGTCTATATAAGAGACAAGCCTAATTAATTTATGAATCATCACAGAAAGGGGGAGTGAATAGAAAGAGGATGCTGAAGAGAAACTAATGAAGGATAAATTCATTCAGTCCTAATCAATCAAGCTAAAGGAGAGCTAAAGAATTCTACAGACACCGATGAATAGTGAAGCACAACATCACAGAGTAGAAAGTGTGGAGCAAAAAGAATTTAATTGATACATTGATTAGAGAGGTAATGTACTTAAATAGATCTAAAAATCTGCAATTCAAGTTGCATTAGAAATAGGTCATTGTGTTTCAGTTTAACCATTGAAGCATCAAGTCTCTTAGTAGAGCAGGAGTTAGCAGTCTTCTATATATTGCGGTACATCCCAAGGAGTGCCAAAAAGGTTGATTCATGAAAGTAGCACTAGATTCGCCTAAAGCCTATTGATATTCTAAGAAGGAGGCTGATTCAAGGATGGTAGCAAACTGAGTTGCTTGATACTAAGTGACAACCTCTATGTATAAAATCCTCTAACAAGGTCACACCTAACAGTGTGTTTTTAACCTTTAACAGGGTTGGCTCTTAACAGGGCTCACTTCAGAAGAGTGAAAATCTGGGGTACCGGTCCCAGTGGTTTTTTCCCTTAACAGGGTTTCCACATTAAAATCCATGTGTTTTGTGTGTATGGTTTATTACTTAACTATTTTACATTTCAAATATGCATTTATGAATTTATCAATATACTCTACATATTTACAGAGTGTCGGTAAATAAGTTTTACTGCTTATCGGTAATCAAGGAGAATAAAGTCAGAAAAGGAAAACCAACAGATAGTTAATTATTATAAGTATTTCATGGCATGCATCTTGTAAGGGACTTAATAATCTGAGGTTTATTTGATTGGTGGTTAAGATAAAGAATTTTTTTTGAAGCCACTGATTCACCCCCGCCTCTCAGTTATTACTAACACCAAAATCTTTAACCATCTGCTTGATCCAAACCATTGTCGAGCAATTCAATGCTGCTGCAACATATTCAACTTTTGTTGTTGACTGAGAAATACAATTCTTCTTCTTGCTTATCCAAGAAACCAACCTATCTCCAAGAAATACTGCTCCTCCTGAAGTACTCTTCCTTTCATTAATACAACCTACCCAATCTACATTTTTATACAGATGAAGTTGTACATTCTCTAATTTAGGATACCATAAACCATAGTCTATAGTTCCCTTTAGATATTTAAATATTCTCTTTATCGCCATTAGGTGATTCTGCTTGGGTTTAGCTGCAAATCTACCAACAATGCCAACTGTATTAGATATGTTTGGTCTTGATTAAGTAAGATATATAAGTTTTCCAATCATAGACTTGTACAATGTCTTGTCAACTGCTGTGGAATCATCCTCTTTAGAAATCTTGCTTCCTGTTATCATAGGAGTGCATATTGGCTTACAGTCTTCCATCTTGAAAGTCTTCAATATTTCCTTTACATATTTGGACTGATTTATGAATATTCCTTTATTTGCATGCTTTACATTCAATCCCAAAAAATATTTTATAGGACCAATCATGCTCATTTCAAATTCATTATGTATTTCTTTTGCAAATTATGCACTAAGATTGTCATTACCTCCAAACATAGCGTCGTCAACAAATATGGTAACAAGTAATAATCCATAAGGTGTCTCTCTTATGAATAAGTTGCAATCTGCTGCTCCTTTCTTGAATCCAATATTGGTAAGATAGCCATCTAGTCTCTCATACTAATCTTTTGGGGCCTGTTTAAGTCCATAGAGTGCTTTCTTCAATTTGCATACCATGTTTGGTTTATCTGATAGGTTAAATCCTTCAGGCTTTTCTATGTAGACTTCTTCCTTCAAGTCACCATTCAGAAAGGCAGATTTGACATCCATTTGGTATACTTTAAAGTTTTTGAATGTTGCATAGGCCAAGAGTAACTTAATAGCTTCTAGTCTGCTCATAGGGGAAAATGTGTCAGTGTAATATTTTCCTTCCCTCTATGCATATCCTTTACACACCAGTCTTTCTTTTTTCTTGACCACTGTACCATCTTCATTCATCTTATTCATGAATACCCATTTTGTTCCAATCACATTTTTGTCACTAGGTCTAGGAACCAATTCCCATGTATCACTTTTGATTATTTGATCTTATTCTTCTTCCATTGCTTTCTACCAATCAGAATCCTTGCAAGCATCTTCAACACTTAAGGGTTCAATCTATGAAATTAAACATACCTCTTCATCTACTGTTAAACTTTTTGCTTTAGATCTAGTCAAAACACTACTGCTCTGATCTCCAATGATATCATCTTTTGAATGGTACCTAGATGTGAATTTTGAAACTTTAGGTGTGACATCCTCCTCTGTAATCTATGATTCTTCTTTTCTTGATTCAGGGTCATTGCATGATATATCAATACAATCAAACATTTCTTCTATAATAGTTTCCTTGTTGCTAGGCCTGGGTTCATCTTCAATCATAGGTGCATATTCATAGTACCTTTCTTGAACCATGAACTTCTCATCAATCTTTACATGATTACTTTCAATTATCTTCTTTAATCTCAAATTAAAACATTTGTATGCTTTTCTCATCTGTATGCTTTGCTTTTAGTTGAGTAACCAAGGAAAATACCTTCATCGCTTCTAGCATCAAACTTACCAACACAATCATCCCTCTTGATGTAGCACTTGCTGCCAAAGATTCTAAAGTATTTTACTGTAGGTACATTACCAAACCAAAGTTTATAAGGTGTCTTATCTGTGCCTGGCCTTAGTTGTGTTCTGTTGATAGTATAGACTGATGTATTGACTGCATCTCTCCAATAGGTGTGCGCAACTTTTCCTTCAATCATCATAGTGCACGTTGTATCAAGTATGATCCTGTCCCTTATTTATGCAATCCCATTTTGTTGAGGGGTTCTAGGAGCACTCAACTATATTTTGATCCCATGTTCTTCACAGTACTCATAAAATTGGTTAGAGGTGAATTCTCCTCCTCTATCTGATCTTAGACATTTTAGTTTTATTCCAGATTCATTCTCAACCTTAGCTTTAAATATTTTGAATTTCTCAAAGGATTCATACTTTTCCTTTAAGAACGCAACCCACAGCATCCTTGAAAAATCATCAACAAACAAAAAGAAATACCTTTATCCATAGTATGATCTTGTTTGAGTAGGACCACATAAGTCTGTATGCACTAGGTCTAGTTTGTTTTCAGCTGAGTTCTGCTTGCTTCTGAAAGAGCTCCTTACATGCTTTCCCATAACACATTCCTTGCATATTGTGTCAACTGGTCTTGCAATACTTGGAAGGTCTCTAATTACCTTGACATTGCTTATCTTTACTATATTGTCAAAATTGATATGATAGAGTCTCTTGTGCCATAACCAACTGTCATCTAATTTTGCAACAAAACAACTTACATCTGAATTGAGCTGAAAAACATTACCTTCTATTTTTGAGCCTAATGCAATCATGTCTCCTTCTTTGTTGTTAATAATGCATTTGTTGTCTTTGAATTCCAAATGATAACCTTTGTCAAGTAGCTGTCCAACACTTAGTAAGTTGTGATGTAATCCATCAACATACAGAACATCATCTGTCTTGTTCTTTCCATCCAGAGTGATAGATCCTCTGCCTATGATAGGTTTAGGAGTGTTATCTCCAAATATAACCATACCACCTTTGTACTTTTCAATATGAAAAAATCTATTTTTATCAGCTGTCATGTGGTGAGAGCATCCACTATCAATGATCCAATCAATTCTGATGTCTACTTTGGAAATTAGGGCTAGCTCCTATGCTTCCTTTTCATCTTCAATGTCCATTTCCTCAAGAAATTTTTCCATGTCTTTAAGGGCAATGAATCCAATTTCATCCTCTCCTGAATCTTCATCTATTACACCTTCTTCAACATGGTAGCATTCCTTTTTGTATTTAGGTTTGTAATCAGATCTGAACTTCTTGACTCTTGTGGGACACTTAGATGCAAAGTGACCAATCTTGTTGCATGAAAAACATTTGAATGGAAGTTTTCCTTCATAATTTCCTTTGCCTTTCTTTTATCTTTTAGCAATCATGGAAATAATTTCTTCTAGTTCATCATCAACTTCTTATTTCTCATTAGAAATGTGTAAAGTTTTCTTACCATGTATTGATGCTTTGAAGGCTATCTCACTTTTGGGTTCAGTATTCAATCTTGATATCTCAAATGGAGAGATTTTACTAATCAAAGTCTCTCTCTTGAAGTCCTTTGAAAATTGCATGGTTTCATCTAGAATATTGATCTTGCTCTCATAGTCTGCTGTCAATGTAGTCATCAACTTGTCCATTATGTCTTCTTCTGAAATTTCTCCACCATTGTTTCTGATTCCAGAAACTGCTTCATTTATCCTCTAATTGTAGGATCTGATTTTCTCTTAAGGTAACATCTCAAGATTGTTGTATTTCTTTTTCCATGTCTTCCTGCACACATTCTTTGCTTGGATATCTCCTTCAAACATGCCTTCTAAATACTTCCATATTGTGTATGCCTTGTCTACTTTATTGATCTCAGAGAATTCACTGTCAGATAGTGCACTTATAAGGGTTTCTTTGGCAATTGCATTAGTTGTGAATGTATCCTTTTTTTTACTAGTAGAATCATGTTTTGCAATGTATTTTAGAGAGGGAATAACAACTTCTTGTGTGGCTATCTCAAAGATATCAAAACCAACACATTGTAGATGTGTTATCATTTTGTTCTTCTAATCTAGATAATTCTCTCCATCAAACTTAGGACTCTCTTTTCTGAAGTATGCCATCTGATCTACCTTAAGCTGTTAGGATTTCTCTTCAAGGCACTTGGCTCTGATACCAATTTTTAGAATAGTCCCAAAAGATAACTGAGAGGGGGGGGGGGGGGAATCAGTTATTAGCTAANCTGATACCAATTTTTAGAATAGTCCCAAAAGATAACTGAGAGGGGGGGGGGGGTGAATCAGTTATTAGCTAATTTAATTCATTTCTCTTATTAATTCCATAATACCATAAAGTAAATGCACATTCAGATAACACAATAGACAACACCACAATTTGGTTACGGGAAAATCAAATGGTAAAAACCCCGGTGGGAATTAGCACCCACAATGAACTATACTTGTTTATAATAATCCCTATTAGAAGATCTTGCAACACTGTTAGGAGTTGTTCTTTACAATGAAATAAGTATAGTGACATGGTTAAGGGTCTAACCCTGTTAGGATTCTTTTACAAATAATCCTGTTAAGGGTGAGGACTCGCTGTCCAAAAGCTCACTGCTTCAATGCTGAAGGCTACAACCTTCTCTAGAACAGATATGCACTATATTTGATGATAAACTGTAGAGTAGACCTGCTATCTTGATCAGTTCCAATGTATTGTAATCTTCCACTGCTTCTTCACATAGATCCTTGATGAATGAAACACAACTGATATTCTACTCTGTACTTTTTCTGTCTCTTTTCTTATCATTCACACTTAGCGTTCACAAATGAACTACTATAAGTAGCTTCCTCAAAGTATGAGATCATGGGACCTGTTAGGAAACTCTTCATAACATCCTTGTCAGCTAAACTAACCATGTAAGCATAATTATAGCCATGCAATATAAACTGAATAGACACGATGCTTCACAAAGTCGACTTCACCAAATTAAATCTAACATTGTAATCTTGTTGAAACACGTTTGGCGCCTTTAGATAACTATCTTCAACTCATAATTAAAATTTAATATAAACACACATATCCCGAAGATAAGCGCAACTCAAGAACCAATGCTAATATGTCGACTCTATACAGATAAACTCTATAACAATAACTGCCACTAACAGAATTACACAACACAATTGAAACTTCATATTTGAGTCTGTGTGTATGAACAAAGCACCCAAAGCATGTCTAAAACATGAATATAACCGTGTAAGGATTAATAGAATCATTCTGATAAGTACATATAGAACACTGCTATATATTATATGTTTTCATCAATGAAAAACATACAATCAACTAGCTGCCAGAAGTAAATCTCCAACAAAGAAATCATCTCCATAATGTCACATAATACTTCATCCTTGTAAGAACCAATGTGAAAACTTACCATGCATTTCTCCTTCACCTCTACTGCATGACCTTTTTGTAACCAACTTATCCTATAAGCACAAGGGTGTTTTAACCTCCTTAAACTAAGCTTTCAAACCATCTCCTCAAAAACCAAGTTATCAATAATTCCTCCATAAACAATCATCTTACAACATTTACCACTAGACTTACACACAAGCATGAACAAGTTATTCCTTTGAAAAGAATCATCTTGTTTTGTGGGAAACAATATTCTCCTAAGAAAAAGATTCACACCTTCCACTTCAGGTTCATTCTCTGCAACTTCATTTGCCACAATATTACAGTGACTACCAACCTTCTTATCTATATGGGGAAATTCAAATGACCAATTTCCTTCTTCACCAAAATTTTAACAAGTTCCTCTGAATACACCTCTACCTTTCTTTCTCCTTGGTTCAACAAGTTTTGGTTCCTCCTCAAATCTCAGTTTATCCTTTACCAATTTCTTTTGCTTCTCTTTCCCTCAGGAGTTACCTTGATTTCTCCTTTTCAACTTATCTTCTACGTTGAGTGCATACTGATAATCATCCTCAACCGAACCAATATTCAACATGCCAATCTCATCCTAGATATTGAATCTAAGACCATTAACATATCTGGAAACCTTTTCCTTAGAAATCTCCCTATGTCCATATCTAATAGTCATCTTGTATAACTCCTCGGTATAGTCTTTCACACTGAGATCTTTCTACTTCAGATTCTCCAACTTATTAAACAACTCAAGTTCATAGTTGGTAGGTATGAACTTAGC
The DNA here is from genome assembly GCA_018584345.1 of Thuja plicata. NCBI lineage: Eukaryota > Viridiplantae > Streptophyta > Pinopsida > Cupressales > Cupressaceae > Thuja > Thuja plicata. The sequence continues at coordinate 1,424,862 of MU225854.1, read as the reverse complement.
CTTCAATATTGTCACCATTAACCTCCACTAAGTGATTTTCATCTCACCTTCTTCCTCCCTATCTCTCTCTAACTCTTTCCACCATAAGGAAACATGTCCTTTCAACTTAGTTTGTGCTAACTTCACTCTGAGAGGATCTCCAATATCTTCTAGCTCAAAGTAGTCTTCTAATTCTCCAATCCAATCAATCAGGTGTTCGGGGTTCAATGTACCTAAAAAATTAGAAACTTATATCCTATGACTTGTATTCAACTGAGCCATAGCTCTTTCCAACTGATCAGCTCTATCATCTCTACTATATTTGGTACCTTTGGTAGCAACTTTAAAATCTTTGGAAGCTTTTTCATAGCCATCCTTTATCCCAGGGTTCCTCTACAAACCAGTAATAGCCCTCATGATTTCAGCTACCATCTCATTATTCATCGCCTCTATCTCTGATCTAAACCTTTTTGTCACTTTTGATTCCACCTCATCATAGATATTTGCAATCGCCCTAGCCTCCAATCTTCTTGGAGGAATCTTCAAATTATCTGCACAAAATCCACTCTTGACCACATCATGACAACCTCCAAGTTGTTGTAAGTAAAAACTTCAATCTGCCACCTCATGAACAACCAAAAAATGGCTCACAAGTTCAGGAACACAGATCTGCAACCAATCTCAATGAAGGAACATACTAGATAAACCTCTCTCTGATACCACCTGATGCAATCTGAAGAATGGAGGGTCTGAAAAATAGACTGCCCAACCTAAACTTCTTAACACAACACAACAAAAAACTCAAGAACACAACAACTAGTTTTAATTCATTTAACCAGGAATTACATGCAACATTATGAGTTGTAAGGCCTTCCTAGTTACAACCAATACATTAACAAATTCAACAAAGACTCACATTATCCAACTTCACCAACCTACCCTATAGCTAAGTGGAAGAAACCAGATCTAAACTTGTGCTTGCAACCTCCAAGAAATCTTACAAGTTTCTTTCTTACCCACTTGTTATTGTCTTCTATCAAGTCACTCTCTCTACCTAAAATTCTACCTACACACTCTTTATATACAACACAACCACAAGTCAGATTCACAAAAAAATATTAAATGACATTCATCCCAATACAATCCACGATGAATCATATTAAATGACCCATTCGACTGCAAACAAATAATAAATTCATAGAAGAAAGCACCAAATCAGATTTAGGTCCACACAAGATCTAGTGCATCAAATCCACATGCCTCAAAACTCTGCATGATTCCAAAAACCCCCTCAAATCATAGATGTGATATCCAATGTCTTCCCAATCCATAAAAGCCAGTCGGTGAACTCATCAACTGAGACCCCCAAGTTGGTACCGAGAGAAAACAAAGCCACTGAGCCCGTTCAGTGAATCAACACTACCAACAGACACTGATTCCATTTAGTGTAGCAAAAAAATCCTTCCACTGAGAATCAAGCACCGAAACAACTGATAACAACTAAAATCCACCAAGATCTACCAACTCACCTACCAAGCACCAAACATAACTTAAACATATTTTTGGTTGACACGGGATTGCCAACTTCCCTAGGGTGCTCCTGCATCAATTTGATAGGGTTTATTAGGTGTCTAGTCTCTTAAGGATACCACTTTGTTTCTCCCCAAGGGTGGGGATGAAGATTTGGAAATGGTTGCAGGTCCTGGTGATGTGACATTTTCCAAGCCTAGTTCTCCCTAGGATCTATTATCTCACGTATCTACTCAGAGGGGAGATGGTTAGAATCTTGTATTTTCCCCTTCCCTTATTCCATGTCCATCTTTTATCCCCACCCTTGCTTCAAATTTATCATACCATTCCAAATATGTCTTCTTTCCCTTCCCAATATCCAATTTCATCTTCCCCATCCCTTACTCTGAGTTTATTTTCTTTCCCTCGCGGTAACCAATTTTTTCTTCTTTCGCTTCTTCAGGAGCCAAAATCTAGAAGTGCAATAGGGGCATGGCTCATGGGAACAATAATATCATCAAATGGAGATTTGAATAGAATTTTCATGGATTCTTTTTTATTTCCTCCTATGTTTCTCCAAGCGGTGAATGTTGTATTTCCTTTATCTTCTCGAGAAATAGAAAATTCCTCAAGACCAATATATCATCTTTCTCATAAGGAAGATTCTCATTCATATATTATTACTAAATTGAGTTAGTCTAAATCAGTTCCTTTTTTCACCAAACAAAAAGCTTTTTTTGGTTCCTTCATCAGAGAGACGGAGAGAAAAGCAACTAAATAGAAAAAATAATACCAAATATGAAGAATGAATGATGACTAAGCAAATCAAAACTTGAAGAAGGGACATGTGGTAGGAGTCGAGAAAGCTGGTTATTTCTCTTCTTCTGTGTTAATTCTTCTTTCTCCTCTTTTCTTCTATTTTCCAAATCTTCTGAATTCTGTAGAAGCAGGCAGAATGTTGTAAAATTGTAGAGTGTCAAGAGTCAAGGTTAATAATAAGTAGCTAGGAATTTCTAAAGTCTAATATCTCATGTTTCTTGATATATAATTTCATTGTTGAGTTCTGTCATAGGATTATCTCTAATTTGAAGTGTTAAAAAAAATTAAAGTTGAAATGATCAAGGATTATTCATACTTTAATGACATATTTCCTATTGTGTATTCCATTTATTATTGTCTTCTGCTCCAGGAGTAGTGTAATTATTTTAATAAATGAAATGAAAAGTATATGTCTCTATATGGATTATTAAGAATGGTTATGTGATGTGCATATAATATTGGTGATCTTGTTTTCAAAGTGAAAAACTTAATCCCTATAATTTTATTTGAGTAATGGTAGAAGTAACACAATTTAATTCTCAGTGGTGTTTGATGTTGAATGAATTAATATTTCAAGTGATGAAATAAAAGTCTCATTCATATGAATCTGAGAATTATCCCCATTTATAACTCTAAATTTAGCTGCTGAGATAGATTTATCATGTATGCAGACTTGAAATTAGGAATACCCTTGTGACTCGTGTAGAACCTTGTTGAGTTACATTATCTTATCTTCAATCAGTGGATAGTGCTTCAACTATGGTCTAAATTTCTTAGGATTTAAGGTTGCAAGTAAAATCACTAGCAGTGTCTATTGTATCTCTACAAGAGTTAGGTCATAATAAAACTAACTATTGGGAGGGTCCAAAAAAATTCTCATTGCACTCACAGTAGATTGGATCATGAACTGGTAGTGGTCACAAACTTGTGAGTTGGCCTTTAGTGGTTACAAAGGATACCACTTGCAATGTCATAAGTTGAAAAGGGGTAAACACTATTGGCTTGAAAAAATGAGTGAAGAGGACATATCTACGTCTGGGTTTGGGTCCACAAAAGGCTATTCAATATGTATGCTACAATGAACTTAGCTTGAAGTGAAGCTAGGTGTAAAAATTTTGTTCAATATACATTATACACCGGTCCTAGCTTGAAGTGAATAAGGTTTTCCAGTCCTTGTCGAGTTGGGTTTTGTTGTCCCCGAGGAAAGATCTCCAACAATTCTAATAGTTGTAGGAATATTCACAAAATAGAATTCCAATGGCTGCAGGAACACTCAGAGAACAAAGTGTCAATGGCCGCAGGAGAAGTCCTCTAGGAAAGATCTCCAAAAATACCAATGGTTGTAGGAAGAGTGACAAGATAGAGTTCCAATGGTTGCAGGAACAGTCAGAGGAAAAATTTTCAATTAGTGTAGGAGCAGTTAGGAAAAAGCTCCAATGATTGCAGGAGAAGTCACATAACATATTTCCAATGGCTGTAGGAACACTCACATAACATAGTTACAATGGCTACAAGAACATTCAACTGCTAAAATTAAAACTAATTACTGAACATAAAAGTAACTAAACCAAATGAATGGAATTTCTTGCCCAGTGGACCCCTTGGATGATTCTTCCAAAATCTTAACTGAGATGTAGAAAAATAAAGTATCATTCTATTCATCAAAGTTTTGTTATAACATGAAAATAATATGATAACTTTGAAGTGCACAAGACAATTTTATATAGATTACTAATTTACAATAGCATTCATTGAATCACATGTAAGAGTAATATAAATAGATCACATAGAAGACTGATATTAACAAAAATATATATGGATAGGTTCATGGTCATAGCTAAATAAGTTTAAGAAAGCACTGTGAATAGAATCAACAACTAGGTGCTAAACCCCATAATAATACCTACTAGGAATCACTATTTTCTAGTTCTCCACCTGCCACTTGCTCAACTGCAGAAACAAGCCCTGCTAATCCTAAGTTCTCTTGTTCCAGGTTTCCTTCCATCAACAACTCATTTTCTTCCTGGATAAATTCCCTTTCTTGAGATATCTGTTCACCCCCCCTCAAATTCTTGTGTAGGCATCATTTCCCTATGTTACTGCTTAGATGAGGAGGTAAATTTTGGGCTCCCTATTAGGAATTAGTAATCCCTAGTCTACATATTTGAAGAGGAAATTGTAATGAATCTACCAAGTGTTATCATTTTCCTTAGGGAATGTCAAAGGTGAAATGTTGGCATCATGTCCATAAAACTGACTTAAAACAACTAAAAACCAAAGTTCATGATCAAACTATTGAGAAAACCTAGGAATGGGACATACAAAACATGACAAAGTGATATAATACTTGAGCCAGTACTTAAGCTCATCAAGCCCAATTGAATAAGGAAAAGGACCCTGGGCTTCCACAGAGGTGCAGGTTGATGTGTTAAAATAATAAGGTAGAAAGTGGAACCGACCATCCCATGTGGGATTTTCAAATGGCATAAAATGTATAGAAGAGGTGCGAGGTATCATTTTTGGGCTCGATGAAATGAAAGGAAGTTCTTATCCAGAGATCACATGTGGTGCCACATAAACTACAAGGTTCCAAATGGGCAAGCTCAAGGGTGTTTGACGATGCATTCATGAAGCTGAGTGAAGAGCTGAGGATCCCAAGAAATGAAGTGACATTTTACATGTCAAATGAGTGAGATTTTGAATCAACTAGGGGAATGATTAATGAAATTTTTTGTCAAAGGACCTTAAGTGTTAAATCTAGCTTATCTATGACCAGTTTTCAATGATTTCAAGATCTTTGTTGCAAGATTTTCTTAGTGGATGTTACATCAAGGAAAAACATTAGATTTCCAACCATGAAATGTAAAGAAGGAGATCAGAGGAAAAAGCTTCAAAATGATAGATAAATACCCCTTAGGGTTAAACACTTTTATTCAAGAGTGATTTTCTAAAGTCTTTAATATACCAAGTTGCATTTCCAGAATGAAGCTTTCCATAGGGTTGTAGTATGGTTGCATTTAATAGTGCTGCATGAGGTTTACAAGGATTTTTGCCATAAATATATACTATCTTGTGGCTACAGAGTTGTCCAAATTCTATGGGGTGGCTATAGAGATGTCCAAATGCCCAGGTCTAAGAGACTACTGGAGGGAGCTCTTATTGAAGCAAAATATCTCTCTTTGTTTCCCCTTAAACTGATTAGAAGGGTGGGATAAGATGGCTCATATAATAATAGAAGCTGGCTCATATAAGAATTACTTATATTCTGAACATGTCGATAATTTCAGTTGAGAGGTGGGGCTTAACTATGTTTATCCATTTGTTTATCCATTCAAAGCCAAAAAATGACATGGTTTTCATAAGTTTTTCTTACTAAAAGGCTGAAGTACAGTAAGGACCACTGACACGTATCCATGGTAACAGAGTCAAATATAAAATGAACCCAACATTAATTGTGCATACTCTTCTAAATGTTAATTCCTTACACAAACACATGAACTGAATCTAACCATGAATCATTCTTATAGAATTTTTTCTATTTCTTCAAACTATTGCAAAATATAAACATGAATTTAATATTTTCCCTAATCTATTACATTGTACTAATCAACTATGACAATGAAATAATATGCTCGATCTACAAACAATTATACATAATTTACCAGATTCATATAAGTGTTTCAAGAAATATTTAAATCTCTACTTTAGAGATCCCTAGAATTATTCACACAATTGCTAACACAAAGTAATAGAGAAATCATAAATCCTTAATTCAATCTGCAAATGATATTTTCAATTAATTTCTTTAGAAGTATTCATACATTTCATATTAGTTGTATTCAATAATTTTTTTTGCTCGGTAATAGTGATTTATTTTATTAGTTATCTATAAATGTACATAAAACATTCACAATAGACATTAATTTTACTTCTAACCACCACCAAAAATAAGTTTCTACACCCTGACTTCTATCCCAAACTGTCGAAAAGATCCATTTTTCAATAGTTCATCAACTATCAAAATTTGTCCTTGCAAAATAAGAATCCCTACCCTCTTACAACACTGTAAACCAAAAACCACCTAATATTGACAAAATTTTCAAAATTTATAAAAATATTAGTGAAAATTGTCACCTGGAATCTAGCAGACAAATCAAATCATCTTCAAAACACTGGTCATCCATATTCCCATTTACTGAATCATGCCCCACGAACTCTGGTAACATCCCTGCGCATTAACCTCAATGACCTCCTCTTTCCCAGAACCTCGTGCCCTAACCTTAGTGACATCCTCCTTCTCTGAAATCTATGATCCCTACCTTAACCTTTAGCGAGCCCTTCTATGGCCTTCATTTATTCTAATTTTTCTTCTCATGCACAGAATCCAAAAAACTTTAAGTGCGTCCCATCCATTCTTTTTTTGCTTGGTTCATTTATCTCTTTGCCTCTCATCAAGCCTGAAAATGAATGGAATGTAACCCATGTCACCCTCATATTCTATTAATTCACTATAAACCATCCCCTTTCCTAGAACTGCCCACTCAAGAATGGACTCCAACCCAACCAAACACTTTGCTGGAACTATCATCTCCATTATTCTCCTCATGTTTTTTGTTGATTCTCTGAATTGAAACCCTCATGCCAAAATCATGGAGTACACATATGAATTAGTTTTGTGTCTTTTCCTTAGTTGATCAAACACAACACCCAAAATCAAATGCACAATATTTATCAACCTTTTATCTTTGTACAAAAATATGTGATCAAGCCTCTTGTCCGTAATCGGACCAAAGAATGGATTTTTTTGTTTAGATTCTCTCAATGTGAAAGGAATCTCCATCTCTAATACATCGAAACACTTCTTTCACCCTTCATTGATACCTATGTGCATAAATTGATTTCTTAATAAAATGATGATAAATGGTCTTGTGTGAGAGACTTACAAATTTTTCAACACACTCCAACCATTAATGCAATGTCTAGACTTATAATTTTTTTGAAATAAAATGGAGATAAATGGACTTGTGTGGGAGACTTATAATTTTTTTAGCTGACTCCAACCATTAATGTGATGTCTAGACATATAAATTTTTTGGCACACTCCAACCATTAATGTGATGTCTAGACTTATAATTTTTTCAGAATAAAATGGTGATAAATGGGCTTGTGTGGGAGACTTATTAATTTATTGGTACACTCCAATAATTAATGCAATGTCTAGAATTATAATTTTTTGGCACACTCCAACCATTAATGCGATGTCTCATCATCATTATTGATTGTCTTTTTAGCAGGTTTTAGATTTTTCACCACATCATTCCAACATCCACCACCTTAATAAATGATGATTTTCAAAAGATTAAAAATATAACTCTTCACATAGTTATATATCATTTAAAAATCCTCAAATTCAAATTTCATAATTTATTATATTAAATCTGAAATCATTTTACTTTGTGTCATTCATTTCATGGTAAATTATTTGCATTCTTAGTAACAAAGTGGAAGCTATCATGAGATCTTTGTTCTATGACTATTCCATCTTTGTTCTTTGACTATTTCTGTAGCCATTGGAACTCTATCTTGTGATTGTTCCTAAATCCATTAGAACTATGTTCTTTGACTGTTCCTCTAGCCTTTGGAACTTTATTCTATGACTATTCTTGTGGCCATTGGAACTTTGTTCTTTAACTATTCATGTGTCCAAGGCATAACAAAGTAACTTCCTATTTATTTTCTAAGAACTACATTTCTATTATCTTCTTCACATATGTTTAGTTTTTGATTCATGTTTCTGTTAGTAATAACTAAGAGGGGGCATGAATCAGAGGCCTAAAAAATTAATCCTTAAATCAACCCTTCAAAACTTATAACCACAAATTATTTCTCAAGTTATCTTCTGTCCTACAAGATGAATGCCTTGAATAACTTATATCAATTTACTACTTTTCAGATTTCTCTGTTAAAGCTTCTTCTTAATGTTTACCGATAAGCAGTCATCTATTTACCAAAATACAGTAAATATGTAGAGTATACCGATATATCCAGAATGAATTATATAAGATACAAAATAGTAAAGAAATGAATCATACACACATAGCACATGGATTTTAACGTGGAAACCTTGTTAAGGAAAAAAACCACTGGGACCGGTACCCCAAATTTTCACTCTTCTGAAGTGAGCTCTGTTAAGAGACAAACCTGTTAAAGGTTACACACACACTGTTAGGTGTGACCTTGTTAGAGGATTTTATACATAGAGGTGTTAATAATCACTTAGAGGGGAGGTTGGGGTTGAATTAGTGGCCTCAAAAATTTATCCTTCAAACTTAACCACCAATCAATAAACCTCAGATTATTATGTCCATAAAAGATGCATGCCATGAAATACTTATAATGATTAACTGTCTGTTGGTGTTCTCTGTCAATCCTTATTCTTTCTTGATTATCGATAATCATTATAACTATTTACCAAAACTCAGTAAATAAGCAGAGTATACCGATCAATCTAGTGTTAACTATGTCAGATACAAAACAATAAAGAAATGAATCATACACACATAACACATGAATTTTTAATGTGGAAGCCCTGTTAAGCGAAAAACCACTGCGACCGATACCCAATTTTTCACTCTGCTGAAGTGAGCCCTGTTAGGAGCCAACCCTATTAAAGGTTAAAAACACACTGTTAAGTGCAACCTTGTTAGAGGATTTTATACATAGAGGTTGTCACTTTGTATCGGCCATCTATTACTACCATCCTTGAATCAGCCTCCTTCTTAGACTGTCAATAGGTATCGGGCAAGTCCAATGCTACTTTCATGAATCAACCTTTTTGGGACTCCTTGGGATGTACCTCGATATATAGAAGATTGTTAAGTCCTGATCAGTTAAGAGACTTGATGCTTCAATGGTTAAAATGAAACACTATGACCTGTTCATATTGCAACTTTGAATTGCAGATTTTCAGATCTATTTAAGCACATTAACTCTCTGATCAGTGTATCAATTCAATTCTTTGTGCTCCAGACTTTCTGCTCTGTGATGCTGTGCTCATTGTTCGTCGGTGTCTATAGAATTCCTTAGCTCTTCTTCAGCTTGAATTATCAGTACTATATGATGTTATTCCTCATTAGTTTCTCTTTAGCATCCTATTTCTATTCATTCCCCTTAATCCCATTCGTAAATGAATTAAGCTTCTCTCTTATATAGACATGATATTCACTATTTCTTGATTCTTGATTCTTGGCGTGAAAAATAATCCAGCCAATTAGATTTAAAGAATAACTCCTAATTTTTCTCGTAATTATCTTCTTGCTAGTTGTACAAATCATCTTTAAATCAATCACTTAACTCTAGTTGAATAAAACAAAGAAAACAACCAGTTAAGTCTATCTTTAGCTCTTGCCAGCTAGATATTTTTCATTTTCTGAACTCTCTGTTCCATCGGTCACCTATGTAGTTAGTTGTCGGTGACAATTGATAGTTCCATCAGTGAGACTCCAATTAGCTTTGGGATCTCTATCTATCGGGCATCATTGGAATTTTACTCATCGGTCAACCTTCTAACTTTTCTCGTCGGGCATGTTGGTTGTATTTCTTATTTTGGCAGTTTTCCTGGTTCCTTCTCCTACTCTCTGAATTCTGATGTGCTCAAATCAGCTATCTCTCATTCTTTATGCCCTTACCCATGTCAAGTTTCAGGTTTTCAAGTCTAAACTTTGCTTAATTTGTAAAAACCCTGAAAATCCTCATCTTCCAAGTGTTAAACGATGAAAGTAAACCCTAGGTCATGGCGCTTCTGTTTCAGTGTTACTTTTTCCATTCACTTAAGGTATGTGTTTTAATTTAGGTCGCCTCGTCGCATTACCCCAGCCGAATATTCCATTTGTCTTCCCGACTTGGCGTTTTCCTTATGTCGCATGGTCTCGTTCAAAATTAGAATATTCCTTTGGCCTTCCGAGACTCAGCTATTTCTTTCATGTTAGGTAGTCGCGGGATAGTTATGTTATAAGGATCTATGCAGAAGTGACCCACTATTTAGTCGAGTGATCACGGGAAGTTCTAAACAGTTATGAAAATGTCTTCAGACTTTGCGATTACCTTTTGTCGCTTTATCGCCAAATAAGTCAAAGTTAACAGTTAAGCGAAGCCTTCAGTCGCGTGGTCTCAGAGTGGAGCAGTGGTTAAGAGATTTTAACTGAGACTACGTGACTAATCGTTTGTGGTTTATAGTAATTCTTAGTTGGGTTGTCACCAGAAAAGGATAATGACTCAGTTCTCTAGTATGCAGCAAGAGGACAAATGGCTGTGTGACATGTGTCACAAGGTGGGTGGCCGTTAAGAGATTATTGCATGGTTGCCAGAAGCAGGAAGTGGATTCAGTGACAGCAAGACTAAGTACTTTCCCTTTGGTCGCGGTGTCTGGGAATGATTTAAGGGTATGCCCGAGCATATAGCAATTAAGTGACAGCCATATGATAAAGGATCAGAGGATTTGACGGTGGTCACGAAGTCTAAGAAGAAAAGTGCCCCAAGAGAAAAGTCCTCCTGACTTAGCAATTAAGGTATGTCGCGCAGTCATCATAAGCAAAAAGGGGGCGCTTATAACTTGTTAAAGTAAAATCAAATGCTCAGGACTTGATTCCGCGATTGGGCGACTAAGCATTGTCGCATAGTCTTGAAACAGAATAAAAGCATTTGGTGACAGGGAGATAACTGAGAAGGTTAAGGGTAATGGTTAGTC
>MU225854.1:1392733-1403322 GCA_018584345.1 Thuja plicata | reverse complement strand
TATGTACATGACCATACAGATGATATCAAGTTGACATCAATGACAATACAAACCATTAACTAATTTAATGCCTTGCATTATCTTCAACTTAACATTATCAAACATTCAATCAGTTACATGTCATCAAGAGGTTGTCACTTAGTATCGGGCATCTAATGCTACCATCCTTGAATAAGCCTCTCTCTTGGACTGTCAATAGGCATCGGGCATATCCAATGCTACTTTCATGAATCAACCTTTTTGGCACTCCTTGGGATGTATCTCAATATATAGAAGACAGTTAAGTCCTACTCAGTTAAGAGACTTGATGCTTCAATGGTTAAACTGAAACATTATGACCTATTTCTATTCACTCCCATTAATCCCATTTTATAAATGAATTAAGCTTTTCACTTATATAGACATAATATTATTTGTTTTTGGGTTCTTGATTCTTGATTCTTGGTGTGATAAACAATCCAGCCAATTAGATTTAAAGCATAACTCCTGATTTATCTCGTAGATATCTTCTTGCCAATTGTACAAATCAGCTTTAAATCAATCACTTATCTATGGTTGAATAAAATAAAGTAGACAAGCAGTTAAGTCTATCTTTAGCTCTGCTAGCTAGATATTTTGTCATTTTTTGAACTTTCTATTCCGTTGGTCACCATTGCAGTTAGTTGTCAATAACAATTGATAGTTTTGTAGGTGAGACTCCAATTAGCTTCATGATCTCTGTCCGTTGGGCATCATTGGAATTTTACTCATCGAGAAACCTTCTGACTTTTCTCATCAGGTATCACTATGGATTTTCTTTGTTAGGCAACACTATGCTTCTGATCATCGGGTATCACTGTGACTGTTCTTCTTTGCTCTGACTGTGAGTGTGCACTCCATCGCTGTTGTTTGTCACTAAGTGAATACTTGACTTTTATGCATTGCTGAAAGCATAACCTTTGTTCCTTTGATTCTCTGAAGTCTTTGGCATTATGTACATGACCGTACAAATGATATCAAGTTGAGATCAATGACAATACAATACATTAACTAATTTAATGCCTTGCATTATCTTCAACTTAACATTGTCAAACATTAAATCAGTTACATGTCATCAATCTCTCCCTTTGGCATTGATGGCAACATACTATATTACCACACTATACTCTTTCTAATACAATATGCAATACAATAGTTGAGATTCATCAAACTACCAATATTTTTTTTTTGATAACCGATAAATGTCTGACCATCAGTAAGCTCAATTTTATCTTAGATTTTATTCTTGCAGTTCTCTATATTCTTATGTGTTGAGTTCCCTCCTTGTGTCAATTTCTCTCCCTTGATGGTTCTTTCTCTTTTGATGTCTTTTTCTCTTGTTAGCAACTCTCCCTTTGTATAATCTTTCCATACAATTTCTCTCCCTATTGGAGTAATGGATAATCTCTTTCCCTTTCTAGAAAGATCTGATAATATGGATAATTTCTCTCCCTTTGACAACAATGCCAAACAAATATTTTACAAATATCTGACATTCATGTCAAACAATCATTTTTATCCATCCATAATATATTCCTTGAATTTCCTTTATCCATCAGCAATACATCAATATGCTCTGGTGCTCGGTGCTAATATATACCTGTCTATATATAGATGTAGCTTTGAAGTTCATCTCTTTGCTTGCATCAACATTAATGATATTCTAATAATATGTAGGCTGATGCAGCCTTCTAGTCTTTTTACTGACTGGTAGACAAGGGTTTGACCCCTAGTCTCTTTCTCAAGTACTCAAATGCATCCTTGGGCAGTGGCTTGGTGAAGATATCAGCTAATTTTTCTTTAGATTGCACATACTCAAGTGTCACTTCATTTTATTCAACTTTTCCTCTCAAATAATGATACTTGATGGCAATTTGTTTAGTCTTAGCATGCATGAATGGATTCTTGGAAATGTTTATTGCACTGGTGTTATCACAATAGATAATCACATGTTCTAAGATCTTCGTATGCATACCTTCTAGTAACTATTTGATCCATGCAATATTTGAGCAATTTATAGAAGAAACAACAACATACTTTGCTTCTACAATAGAATTAGAGATGCATCCTACTTCTTACTAATCCATGTGACAAGTCTGTCACCCATAAAGAATTCTCCTCCAGTTGTGCTCTTCTGGTCATCAAGATTTCTAGCCCAATCAACGTCAGTAAAAACCTTAAGTTCAAATTTTCCTTCTCTTCTATACCATAGGCCATATTTGTCAGTATTCTTGAGGTATCTTAAAATCCTTTTCACAACAGTCATATGTGATTCCCTGTGGTTAGTAGAAAATCTAGCAACAATTCCTACTGCATGTGCAACATCTGGTCTAGTGTTTACAACATACATGAGTTTTCCAATCATTGATCTATACAAAGTTTGATTTACCTCTGTTGTCTTGTCCTCCTTTGTCAACTTACATCCAGTAGCCATTAGTGTTCCAACTAGTTTGGAATTTTCCATCTTGAGTATTTTCAGGACATTTTTAATGTATTTGGACTGTGTAATGAAAATAATTTCACTTTGTTGAATGATCTTTAGACCAAGAAAAAACTTGATCTCTCCAAACATAGACATCTCAAACTCTTTTCTCATCTCATTAGAAAATGATTTTCATAGCATATCATTGCCTCCAAATATGATGTCATCAACAAATATCTCAACAATCAAAGTGTTAGCATCGGTATCTTCCTTCAAATAAAGATTACTATTTTCACTAGTCCTTACAAATCCAATACTTATAAGATAGGAATGAAGTCATTCATACCAGGCTCTAGGATCTTGTTTTAATCCATACAAAGTTTTATGAAGTCTACATACCATGTTTCTCTTGTTTGGATCTACAAACCCTTCTGGTTGCTCAATGTATACCTCTTCTTCAAGTATTCTATTTAGGAATGCTAACTTGACATCCATCTAGTATACCTTGAATCCTTTGAATGCAACATAAGTAAGTAGTATTCTTACACCTTCTAGCCTAGGAACGGGTGCATCTCATATGGTCATCTTGTGATCTTTGGCTTAGGTCTTGAAACCTTCCTTCTAAGAACACAAGCTCTAATACCAATTGTTAGTAATAACTGAGAGGGGGGGGGGGGGGAATCAGTGGCCTCAAAAATTAATCCTTAAATNCAAGCTCTAATACCAATTGTTAGTAATAACTGAGAGGGGGGGGGGGGTGAATCAGTGGCCTCAAAAATTAATCCTTAAATCAACCCTTCAAAAATTATAACCACAAATTATTTCTCAAGTTATCTTCTGTCCTCCAAGATGAATGCCTTGAATAACTTATATCAATTTACTACTTGTCAAATTTCTCTGTTAAAGCTTCTTCTTAATGTTTACCGATAAGCAGTCATCTATTTACCAAAATACAGTAAATATGCAGAGTATACCGATATATCTAGAATGAATTATGTAAGATACAAAATAGTAAAGAAATGAATCATACACACATAACACATGGATTTTAACGTGGAAACCCTGTTAAGGGAAAAAACCACTGGGATCGATACCCCAAATTTTCACTCTTGTGAAGTGAGCCCTGTTAAGATCCAACCCTGTTAAAGGTTACAAACACACTGTTAGGTGTGACCTTGTTAGAGGATTTTATACATAGAGGTTGTCACTTAGTATCGGGCATCAGGCATATCCAATGCTAATTTCATGAATCTATTTTTTTGGCACTCCTTGGGATGTACCTCAATATATAAAAGACTGTTAAGTCCTGCTTGGTTAAGAGACTTGATGCTTCAATGGTTAAAATGAAACATTATGACCTGTTCATATTGCAACTTAAATTTTATATTTTTAGATCTATTAAAATACATTATCTCTCTGACCAATGTATCAAATCAATCCTTGTGCTCCATACTTTCTACTCTGTGATGTTGTGCTCACTGTTTGTCGGTGTCTGCACAATTCCTTAGCTCTTCCTTCAACTTGTTTGATCAGGACTACATGAAGTTGTTCTTCATCAGTTTCTCTTCAGCATCCTCTTTCTATTCACTCCCCTTAATCCCATTTCATAAATGAATTAAGCTTGTCTCTTATATAGGCATAATATTCTTTGTTTCTTGGTTCTTGATTCTTGATTCTTGGCATGATAAACAATCCAGCCAATTAGATTTAAAGCATAACTCATGATTTGTCTCATAGATATATTCTTGCCAACTATACAAATAAAATTTAAATCAATCACTTATCTTTGGTCGAATAAAACAAAGTAGATAACCAATTAAGTCTGTCTTTAGCTCTGCCAACTAGATATTTTGTCATTTTCTGAACTTTTTGTTCCGTCGGTCGCCATTGCAGATAGTTTTCAGTGACAACTGATAGTTCCATCAGTGAGACTCTAGTTAGCTTCGTGGTCTCCATCTTTCAGGCATCATTGGAATTTTACTCGTTAGGAAACCTTTTGACTTTTCTCAGTGGTCATCACTGTGGCTTTGCTTTGTCGGGCAACACTATGCTTCTGATCATCGGGTATCACTATGACTGTTCTTCTTTGCTCTGACCGTCGGTGTGCACTCCATCGATGTTGTTTGTCACTAAGTGAATACTTGACTTTTATGCATTGTTGAAAGTATAACATTTGTTCCTTTGATTCTCTAAAGTATTTGGCATTATGTACATGACCATACAGATGTTATCAAGTTGACATCAATGACAATACAATACATTAACTGATTTAATGCCTTGCATTATCTTCAACTTAACACTGTCAAACATTCAATCAGTTACATGTCATTAGTTTTGTACTCAAGCTATTTATTTTCAATCATTTTCCTTCAGTACTACTTCCTTGAAGAAAAATAGTAAAGACATTATACATTCATAAAATTATCATGAAGAGAAATTTGGCTATTTTGAAAAAAAAACACTTATGTAACAGAAAGAAAATGGAGTAGGAAACAATCTTAAAATGACATTTTCAATTATTTTCTTTAGAAGTATTCATACATTTCATTTAATACAAGACTTTGTCATTCCTATTTCTACAAAAAGACCTATTACATAAATTATTCTACTTATCCTTGTACAAAGAATTTTCAAAACCTGTAAGATAGGCCTTGATATTCCTTTTATAGACACAAGGAATGCAATAAGATACATGCTAGAGTATCACTTTTATATTCTATTACCAAGTGCCACTAGTCAATGATAGAAGATATTATCCAAATGAAGATTGTTACCTCTATTTGTGTCCTCAAGTAAATGCAAAGGAGGCCATGGATTGCTTATTAGCATGAGGCCTATGATCCAACCATGCTTTTGAGTCATCCATTTTCACACATGGGTGGTTTTTGAGGCTTAAAATGCTAGGACTCAAAATTCTCACCTTCTTCCCTCGCAATAGATGAATTTAAAAATACAACACAAGGAGAAAGAAATGACTCCAAAATCCCATATTTTGAGTCTACAGAGAGATCAGATATTTTTCAAGTTGTAGAAAGAGTGTTCAGAAAAGTCTAGATCTTTCAGTATCTCTTCAATTACAAAAATATACTATCAGCTGGTTCACCGCCATAATCCCTGTATATTTCCTATAACATGGCTTTCTCTAAACCCTTCTTGTTATAGTAAAATCCATTTGTACTCTCAACAAGCCCCATCCTTAGCACTCAAACAAAGAAGCACTCCCTTCCAATCGTGAAAAACACAAATTTAGATAACCCACATAACTCATTCTGCATTTTTCTCTTCTTGTATTTAAGTTATGGCTCACACTTTCAAACTGCAAAAAAGAAGCAATGTAACTTTCCCAAGATTTACACTTATCCCAATAGCCACAAGACCTTTCATTGTAGACTTTTCCCTTGGTTATAGAAAGTTAAATGTCACACTCAAAGGGTTGAGCTCTAAGGGAATAATATTCTAGCAAGGGAATGATTTTTAGATTAAAAAATGCAACATTCCATCATTCATGATGTCACTTCTTAGTTTCTTCCTACCTCCACTTATTTCTTTAACATATTGTCAAATAGTTTTGAGTAACCCACATAAAATGTTACAAGGTTGCAAATTACCAAATCTGGGTTATCAATTAATTTCATCGCAAGCTCACAACCATTTTCCTTAACTACATATTTAGGCCTGCAAGGATGTGACAACTTAACCCATTTATAAATGTACATGCATAATTCATTGGTTAAGAGGTTGTGGGTCCCATGCGATGGCATGGTGTAATATTTCTTATCTCCCCACATTACCAAGTTGTGTTATTCGTTGATTAATTAATATGGGTTATCAATTCATTTCATCGCAAGCTCGCAACCATTTTACTTAACTACAATTTAGGCATACAAGGACATGACAACTTAACCCATTTATAAATGTAAGTGTATAATTTGTTGGTTAAGAGTTTGTGGGTCCCATGCGCTAGCGTAGTGTAAAGTTTCTCATCTCCCTATGTTACCAAGATGCGTTACTCATTGATTAATCGATATAGGTTATCAAGTCATTTCATCACAAGCTCATAACTATTTTCCTTAACAACAATTTAGGCATGCAAGGATGCAATAATACTTTTATCACCACCACAGACTGCCACGTAGCCTCGCAACCGCTAGCTATCATCTGTCTTAACCTTCATGAGGGTGTGATAAACACTTTAAGCACAACTTAAAGCACGTGCAAAATAAACAATAAAGTGTTAGGCTAGGACATAAGAGAAAGAAAGAAAGAGATTAGTTTAAATGTTCATAAGGCTAAAGATAGCCTATGAGACATCTACGCAACACCAAAATGTACCTTTTATTGTATTTATTAATTAATTAAAAATTAAAATTAATCAATTAAAAATTGAAAAATAAGGATTATAACATTTTTAATTATTTAATAATTATAGCTTAAGACACAATCTAGAACCATTGTCTATGTAGTACCCAAAATGGCTAATTTACTGTAATAATTAATTAATTAAAAAAGTCATATTCATTGTAATTCAATTTTTAATTAATTAATAATTACAATAAATAGGATTTTTGGGTGCTACATAGATGTTTCTATCAAATATGATGGGCCAACAAATGGATACTTTAGCATAGTGCCTCATTTTGCGCCTACTCGTCCAAGTGGTGTTCATTTGAGAGCCAACGTAGGTGCCACTATTGGCACAAATATAGATGTTGCATTACACCCACTCTCGCGCCAGTATCTCCATCTCAACATAAAGAATACCATGACTTGTGTTAGCTCGATGAATAACATCATATTTGGAAAAAAATAGGGGAGAAATACATTAAAAGAGTGTGTGGAAGTAAAATGCAAAGCCAAAAAGGGAGCTAATGACAAGGAATTGTTGTAGTGAGAGAATAGGAAAATTTGAAGAACATATTTGTTTTTTTGAAATGGATGAAGAGAGTGGAAAATATAGGATGGAAGGATATGAAATGATGAAAATATTAGGAGTATATGGGTTAAGAGAGATAGAGAAGAGCTATTCATGTTGAGATAATTATAGAAACCTTTATTTGACATAGTACTTGATGTTATGCACAAGGTATAAGAACCAAGGTGGCAATATGTCAAGTGTGTGAATGACTAACCAAAAAGAAATGTTTCTCAGAAAATATATGGTGGCTGACACCATGATATAGAAGACTATGATGTAGTTGTGCTGCTTTATTACCAAGACCATTATAAATGCAAATAAATACAATAAATCAAGCATTAATGTACATTGATACAAATACAAACAAAGAGTTTCCCTTGGCCAAGCTAAAAAATAATTAATTGATTGATGATATGATGATAGAATTATTGATGATAGGATCCTGATGATGATAACTTTTGTAAAGTGGAAAAAGGTTTGCAACAAGGTTCCAAACAAATCCACTATATGATTTGGATGACGAGTTGGATTTCTTAGAAATATTATATGGATTGGGATTGTATGCATTTGAATGGACTATGTAGAGAATTATTATGATTGAAACACATTTATCATGGGTAGATTACATATAGAGGGATTTAATGGATTATATTGAGAAGGTGATTATGTCAATCTAACTATAAGGGGTAACAAGGGTGATGGCCAAGGATGGAATGATAGAGGGATTATTGAGGTAAGGAATGGGTGGAATTTCAGGTGTAGGGGTTCATATGCAATCTCAAAGGATTAGGTCACATCAGAATAGCATGCCCTAGTCTAGATATGTTAAAGAAAATATAGAAGGCTACAAGAAGGTGTAGACACATAAAATGTCCTTATTATTATTAATATTTCTTATATTAATTAAATGGATATTTTGATCTATTTAATTAATTTATTAATATTTTCTATATTTTATTCATTTAATCATTAAATCATGCATATGATTCATTACATTAATTAATTTATTTGAGGGATCCCTAAGCCTATCCTACCTCTAAACCTCTACCATACCATAAAACCATCTTATTTATAACTCCACCCCACCCATTTTCACTGCTTAGCAAATGTCGGATAAATAATTTCTCATCCACCTCCAACTATCTCCTATTATCCCACATCCTTTCCTCAAAATTTTCTTCTCTTCAAGGACAACTATAAATATACCCTTTTCATATTAAAAAATCCCCTTGAATCTTGGTTTTACTCTAGCATATTTAATATCGATTGCATTATCATCTTTGGCATGATCTAGCATCATTTTGCATCAATATTTTATATATCTTTATTCAAAGGAAATTTCATTTCTTTTATTTTTATTTCTCAAAATACTTCATTCCAAATAGCCTCTTGTGCATAGTGCTCAGAGAGACTTTTTTTAAAATAAGCACAAGACCTTGTTGATAGAAGGTCAATGGGGTTATTTTTAGTAAATGTGTTTTGGCTTAAATGTGATATTGTTCTACAATTGTATGCATTATAAATACTCCATTTTTGTGATGTTGGAAGAATCAAATATCTGATTTGGTTCACCATTTCCTCTATCTTATAGAGGGATAAACTAAAAATAAATCAATTTTTGTATTATTCAAAGCATATTTTCCCTATCACAATTGATACCAAAAAGGCAAGATGGATTGGATATGATGGGATAGGTACACAAATATTGTGGATAGGTCATAATATGAAGTAGATGAAATGTAAGAATCTTTCTCTAAAGTGTAGAGTACACCTTACACATGATGCATGTTGCCAAGTTTTCATCCTAGTACTTATGCAAAGAAACATAGGAATACTTTTTACTAGTAAAATTTATTTAATTTTTACCTTTTTTTTTTTTTCTTTGATCTATATTTTCAATTTTCAATTTTTTTTTTTTTTAAATTTCATCCCTTTTGTGTGTCAGGATAGGATGTATGGAAGCACATTATTGAGTAAGTGTTATAACACCATCCCACCATGAACGTGACAACTTTTTCATCTTTACTTTTCATCTACTTTCATATTTTTTTTTATCATTTCCATCAAGCCCACTTTAAATTATTTCCATCTTTGGTTGTTTGCACTTTCCTCTAGGCAATATGTCTACAATAATCATGAAAGAAACATATTCTTATTTTATATAAATTTATGGGGGTTCTATTTGGATTCTTGTCATTTAAATATACTTTTAGCACTTCAAATTTATATGCTAACAAAATTTAGAGCTACCTAGAAAGTAGTTTGCATAAACATCCAACTAGATATATTTACCAAAGTCTACTCCATACATATGTTAGTTCATATTTTATATTTAAAATTAAATCTTGACACAATTTTAGAGGAGCATTTATTTTACCCATAGCTTTGTACCTTCAACCATAGTCCATTGTAGATGGATATGTATTGAAGGAGAGAAACCTTTTTCCCTATCACTATAATTCCCTACTTAAAAGGTGTTATCATCTCTAATAGAATCTTTCTCAAGAATATATTTCATCTTTATAAACTTATTTGAGGTAGAATGTATAAGAATTATAAGAGTGTTAATATTACTTTTCTATCCATTTATTCCATTTTTAGAAACTCTCCTTGAGACCTTGAGAGACACTATATTTGTCCTCAATAGTTCCACTTCTACTAAAACTTTGGCATTTTATTCTTGCACCTTGTGCCATGAACAAATCCTTTGTGTGGGATTGTTTTCCTATTTTAAAACCTATGCCCTTGTCTAGAGAATATCCTACAAACAAAAACTCCAAGGAATGTCAAACTTCGCAAGTGCAATTAGAGAATTCATAACCAAGTACTAGATCAAATACCAACACACAAGAGAAGGATTTTCTATCCTTTTTAATCCCTATAAATATCAAGGGGGTATTCCCATGGAACCCATGAAACAATAAAATAAATAAATCTCTCTTTATATGAAAAATAGTTGAAAATGTCTAATGTGGTTGATTCTTATAAAACCATCTACTAGTTGAGACAATCATTTATGACATAATTTCAGACCCCATTACATTATCACTAGCTTGAATCATAATAGATATAATAAAAAATAGAGATTAAATAATTTAGTAGATCCATATGATTATGGATAAAAACTCAGAAACACGATTATTAATAATATTATGTTATTTTTCTGTATTTGAAATTTATCTCATTAATAAAATCTTATAAATAAGGCCGTTTACCTATCAAATATATATATAT
>MU225854.1:1359428-1392683 GCA_018584345.1 Thuja plicata | reverse complement strand
TATATATAATCTTATTTTATTATATTCATTATGAATCACTAAATTATATAAATTACTTCCAACCAAACATTCATGATAAAATTGTATTAATTGATTAGAATAAAAACCAAGATCAATACTTGTATCTTATGAATATTCAAATACCAAATCTAAGGATAAAATAATGACTCATGTTTTGTATTTATTCTAAGCAACATTTTGTACTCATTTTCCTTCCAATTTTTAAAATAAAACCCCATTTAATAATAATCACATTTACCCTTTACTCAATATGTTAGATGTAAATATTTCATTTTTTAATAAAAAGAATATTTAACATGAAGGTTTCCAATATTTTTGGAATACACAAAAAATAGCACTTCACAAAGTTATAAGTGATAAAATAAAGATAATTTAATTTCGAATTTCAAATTAAGGAACACCTTATGTAAAACTATTGAAAAGGAAAGACATGAATATGTTTTCTAAATATACATATGACACAAGCTCTATGAACTTTTTAAAACTCAAAAACAAATTATCTTACACCTTTTCAAAGTGTGTTCTCATTTTGATATCAGAGATTTTGGGCTAAAAAGCAATCCTTCATCACTAAAACAATATTTTTTCATGTTCATTTTTTAATTTTTGGCATAGGTTTGAGCTTCAAGAGAATCTTGTGGAGTTTTGTAAAAAATAAAAATATTCATTTACAAATACTTGACTTTCGTTTCAAAAAGAATTTCATTTCGAAAATTAGAAACAATTGCAAAATTTAATATAATTTTCAAGAATTATGTTTTGGAGAGTTTCAAGGTCTTAAGGGTTGAAGGAGTCCATTGGAATGTTATAGGGGAGTTCTAAAGAAAAAGTGCATGAATTTTCTCAATGTGTATGCCTAAATAATTATGCATAAGGCAAGTGACATTTGACATTTCATTATTGTCATATTTTGAAAAACCAATGACTTTGGGGGAAAAATTAAGGACTCTTCAATTTTCAAATGAGCATGACTTCTACTATGATTTTATTATCCTGAGATGCATTCTATAGTGGAATAATGATGGAAAGAGAATGCTTCAATAAAAACCCTGAGTGATTTAATTTGACATCCTCACCGATTGTAGAGATGGGAATAAAATGACAACCATTAATGTTGGTGGCTACAATGTTTTGGTAGTTACAAAGGTAATAAAACAACATTAGTATTGGCATCTACAATTTTCTAGAAATGATTAGATGTAAATGAACTAAATTCACTAGTACATTTGAGACCTCTTTTCGATAGCTATCCATCACAATTCCGACACTACCCCATCAGGAAAGTGACACAAACCAGTGTTGCAGTTTTTGTGTCAGAATCACCAACGGCTAGTATGTCCATCATTATTACAACTGTATCAACCGTCACAATATGCACTAGCTACGATGGTTAACATGTTGTCATTATACATTATGAGTGTCCCAATTATGATAGGTATGCAATGGATATATTGTCCATGTGACATCCAGCTGTCAGATTATTCTAACATCTAGATGTCACATTGTGCTTTGGAGTCAGTCGTTCTTTGAAATCCATCGCATTATACACCAACTAGAATGGTCAACTTGTTGTCATTACACATTATGAGTGTCAAAAGTACGATAGTTGTGCGGTGAATATGTAGTACATGCAATGTCCATTTGTCAGATTATTCTGACATATGGATGTCGCATGTAGTACATTAGCGTTGGTGATTCTCTGAATACTGTTGCAATTGCGATGGTCTGATATATTTAAAAATATATATATTTTGTGCATGGATGGAGTGAGACCTCAAAAAATTGAGCTTCTCTTTGTTTCAAGAATAGTTTAACATTCTCTACTTAACAGGTCCCACCACATGAAGGTGGAAGCTCATCTGGCCCCTCCTAGGAGCCTCTTATGACCCTTTACAACACTTTAAGACCTTTAAGATGTATTTTTAGGGATTGTAAAGGGTCATAAGGGGTCTTGGGACACAATAGCCAAGAAATATAAATGTAGGCATCAAGGTCACAATTATTTGGAGACACCACTCAATATGTTGTGTCTCCAAAGAATTGTGACCATGACGCCTACATTTATGTTTCTCAGCTATTGTGAGATAAAAAGTATTCAAAGGAACATGTTGTGTCTATGTGGAAATTCATAGGATCGTCACCAAATGGGGTTTCGGATCAGAGAACTTCCTTTCACTTAATAATTATAAAGCCATCAATGGTATACTAATTGTTTAAGATTGTACATTTTCATTGATGGATTCAAATTACCAAACAAAAGGTTTTTCTAGTACAAAAGACTTAGCATCCTCTAGAGCCTTTTGCTTGAATGCATTATACCACTGACGTACTTCATGGAAACATTTTGCATCACAATTAAAGGGAAATGTAAACCAAGATTCATATAGAGAAAGGTTTCTCTTGGAAAATGGTTGATGGTGATTGATGAAGAAGATTTGAAAATGATGATTGATCCAATTCAGATTGGTGCAACATTTTCAAATCTTCTTCATAATCATCTTCAAATGAACATTTTCAAATCTTCTTCATCATTCATCATATCAATATTCTACAATCATCTCAATATTCTACAATCATCTTCTGTTAAATGATATTTCATATGAACCACTTTATTTTTAAATAATTAATTCATATTATTTCAGATGAATCTAATTGGTTTTTTAAATTTTGTGATATTGCTTTTAGGATTCAACTGTGTAGTTTTTTATTCAAACTCGTTGACCCATGTTTTATGAGTAGTGGTTCACAAGAACCCATCTCTCATGAGAATGAATGGAACACTACTAATGAGAGATGGGTTCTTGTGAACCACTACTCATGAAACATGGGTCAATGAGTTTGACTCAAAAACTACACAGTTGAATCATGATAGCTATAACACAATTTGGCTTGTTGTGGAAAATATCATAATTTGACTTGTTGCAGAAACATGAATGAAGCTCATAAAAATATAATAATCTACCATCCACTTGTTCAGTTGTACGAGAGTCAAAAATTATGATATTTGTGATGGTTTATAACTTAAAATACTTAATTAAAGACCTTTATCAAAAATTCAAACCTATTGCATTTTTTAGCTCCACCTAATATCCAATGCATATGAATTGAGATTGCATATTGAACTAGGTGCCTCCTTCTACATTGCTTGAAACCAAGAGATTGTCATAGAAACATCATTATTTTTAAATGGAATACACCAAGGAGTACCATTATAAATATTGACCATTTACAATCATGAAAAGTAAACCTAAATCAAATAGCTCCTTTTTTATCAGCATGTGTAGTCTCTATGTATATGAAAATTTAATGAAATATCAAGCTGAAATAAAAAAGTGAACAAAAATTCAAATTCAAGGCCTAATTTATCAAGAGCAACAAAAAATGCAGAAACCCATAATAAAAAAAAAGAAACAAACTTTGTCAACAATGTTCAAAATCTTGTGACCAAGCACACACATATGAAATCAAATAGGGACATGTGTTGCTGGGTCAACACCCAGTAGTGCTTAGGAAAATCTACATATTCATCACTTGTGCATATGAAGTGGCTCTAATGGCAGATACATATACTGCAAAAATTGATTGGGACAATGAAATTTACAAAGTAAGGAAAGGTGAGAGTATCAATCAAATAATCAAAAAAATAAACACGCTTTGTCAATAATGTTCAAAATCATTAGGACTATATAAAAATCATTAAGACTATATAAAAACTAGTTCTAGAAATGGACAGTTCTGATGCTTTTCCATTACAAAAAATGAGCATTCATCATTTGGTACTTCTTAGTGTATTCCATTTAAGTATGTCAGGCACAAATTATTCCATTTAGATATGTTCAAAAATTTTCTAGTAATGATTTGGTGAATGCAATCATGCAAAGTATTCTTTGATCACACAACCAATGTATAAAAATTGAAATGCCAATTTATTTAACAATTGAAATATCTCAAGTAGACAATAATCTCAATGGAACTAATTTGATAACATATAAATACAAATAGGAGATTGGATTTTATCAGCCTTCACCTGTATATAAGAGTTGACCAGAGGAGGTATATGCACATGTGAGAAAAATGCAGATTTGACCAAGCATTAATAGGAGCTAGACCCCACAACAAATGGACTTGTGATGACATCTCCCCTACACTCACCTTTTATCAAAATCATTCCTAAACTACCCAAATATCATTTCCCAACCGGTTTGCAACTTCCTTTAACTGGTTATAGTTAGTTATGACTATTTGCAATTAGTTTTTGTTTAATATTGTTGTCTAGTTGACAACATGGCTGTCAATTCGACCAATCCTTAACTTTTTGCATTGCATTAAACTTTTCAAAAGGATATAATGAGTCTATCCTAACACTCAAAACCCTTAAATCACTCTTAAACCCCATAAACCCCATACATGATCCTTTTAGGCGTATTTTGCCAATTTTAGGCAATTACATCATTTAGCCACTTTTAGTGCTCTTGACAACTTTAAAAGGATCTATTGGCCACATTGAAAACATTATGGAACTTTATAGGTCATTAAACCCTTCATCAACCTTAGGATCCACAAATTACCCCCAAGGTACACTTTATCCCCCAATGCCATTAAGGGTTACAATGCTTTGATCCTTTACAGAAGGATTCACATACAATCCAAAACATAAGAAAAAAATATTTAAATGACCATTATTGGTCTCATTAACATCACTATAAATTCCCCATTAACATCTAAAATTCATTCATTCATCTATTAATAAAATGTAACATTCATGAATTATCACAACATTCATTAACACATAAGATTAATTAGCATTCTTAACACACATTCATATAATTTTAAGACTCATTAGCATTCATTAACACATAACATTAAAACATCGAGACATAAACATCAGTCATTATCAAATAAGTTGCATAAATGAGAATCATTTCTTTTTTGGCTTTTTCTTTTTTCTACTTCCCTATATTGTTGCAGAGGCGTATCCATCTCGACATCGTCATTTCTTCTCACCTGTGCACGTGATCTCATTGTCCTTTGTAAAGGTGGGTCCTCTGCAATAAAAAATAAAAGGGTTAATTAAAAACATATTATCAGAATTGGGGTTAATTTAAAAATATATTATCATAATTTTTACAAGCATTTCAGTACTTTAAAAACATAAACGTGACGCTCTTTACCTTGTCCAACCACATCTTCTTTCTTGACGGCTTGAACCTCAACACACTCATCGAGAACCTCTACATCCCTTACAAGTGCAATACAAAATGTTTTATTAATCCCAACACATTATAATTAAATTTTTATTACTACACCAAATTCAATTTAAAATGTTTACTTGTATTAATAAATCAATAATCAAATTTCGAATAGAAAATGTATACCTTGAGTACTACAATGCACATTCAAATCTATGCCTTTGTTGTGCTTGTATGGTGTTTCAGGATTGGTAGGATACATTCCAATGTATTCAAATACATTAATTGATAAAGTATTCAACTTGAAATAAAAATCAATTGGTTTATTTACCTTATTGATAGATCCACTAGAAGAACCTTGCACACTCATTGATCAAAATTGTTTAGCCACGACTGCATAGCCTTGTTTGTAGCCTACTTTCTTGTCCTCTTCTATAATCTTTTGTTTGAACTCCAAGCCCTACATTTTTTATTGGTATCATGAATTTTTATTGTAGTGAATTTCATTAAAACTAAATTGATTACAATTTATAAATATTTGCATACATTTTTTCATTTACTACTGCTTATAATTCATGTAGCAAGTTTTGAATATTCACCTGAGCTGAGTTTATGTTGCTCGTGCTCTAGTTTTCTTGCTTCTGTTTCCTTTGATGTGTCAGGCAACCTGTGTGATGTTTTAAACATGTTACATCACATAAGTACAAAGAGTAAATAGTACATAATTTCATTATTAATATTATGATGTACCTTCTTTCCTTGGGTGATACTATTTTTCCACCATGTCTTGCGCGTCTCTCAAGTGCATTCCTTTTAAGATTCTCGCAATCATTAATAGGAACATAGGGGGGCCACTCGTAATAAGGGTTGCTTTCTATTTGGGACCTGTATTTTTCCCTAATATACTTCAAAGTTTGGCCTTCTTTCTCAAGGAGCCTAAGTCTTTGAAAGGTGTTGGGTCCAAAAAGTTTTATCATAGAGTCAATGAGTTTATCCTTTAACTCTTTATCTTATAATTTCCACCTTTTAAGAAAAAAAAACTATAAGATTCATAAATGAAGTGAAGCTATCTTTTAATATACTTGAAGAAAGGGATGAAAGGAAATCTGATCTAGCAATGAAATCAAAATATGATACCATGTGCGTACGGTCAGCCCAAAAATGCGCAAACATTCATCATTAAGTTTTTCATAAAATAGATTATTCCCTGCAAAATAATAACGAGATTATTAGTTACTGCAAGGGACCACACAAGGGGTTAGTGCATTACATTATGAGTATAAGATTATATAGTAAAAGAAAGGATAAATATTTAAAGTACCTAGAAGTTGGGCTACTCTCACGGGAAGTCCATCTTCAATGTTCACGAGCAATTGATCACATTTCTCTATTGTTCACGTACATCTAACACAAGTACATCTAGGAATTTGGTCATCACCTCCTACATAAAATGAATCAAATATTACAAAATGCCCCCTAAGAAATAATAGTTCAAGTGAAATAAACACATGATAAATGAGAGAGAAAAAGAGGAATCTACTTACCAATAATATGTTATTCCATTGCATCTGTGGCCATGCTACATGTTGTCGACATTGTAGCTGGTAGTACCTCTATGGTTCTGATCCTTGTAGCAGGCGACGTACTCAACATAGGATCAATAGTAGGTGCTGAAAAATAATATTGTTAGAGCATAAAAAAATATGGACAACCATGGACAAGATTGTTAGAGCTATTAAAAAAAATATTGTTCAAGCAAAAACACAAGTGGAGGATAGAACATGCAATCTACTTGAAACCTGAAGTATTTTCATCTAGGGCATGGCCCTTTAATGTTTTTTGTGTCCTCTATAAAAATAACACATATGTATTTTAGTTAATGACATAAATAAAAGAGTATACCATAAAAACCATTATTGAAATTTTGTTATAATTAAAAACTAAATTAATACTTACTGTATAATTCTGAACACAGTAAGCCAACTCATCCTCTCTCATCAATATTTTAGGAGTCTAAGGTTGAATATCTGCCAATCAAGTTAACTCTATTGAAATTTCACGAAGGACCTTTTGCAGTGCAACCAGAGGATCAACGTCTGATGAAAAATCAACAATGAATAGATCCTGCTCATCCTGTGGCTCCTCATGGACTACTTGTTCCTTTCCCTTTTTTTGATCAACACTCGTTTTTGAGAATAATATTATTAGCACTTTATTTAAAAGCAATCCAAAATAGTACTAAAGAATAAAACATAACAAAAAATATGCATTAACATTTTTCTTGTATGTGTATTTTTACAACAACAATGAGTTTTACCTTTTGGGAAGAAGAAGTCCCATGAGAACCATCATTGTCGTGTGTATCATGTAGCTATTGATCCATACTATAGCCCTGTATTTAAAAAAAAATCATTGAGACATGTTAAAACACATGTGTTCTTATTGTAAGTTACGTTGAATAATAGACAATTATCAGAATGCTTCAATTAAAAGAAGAGATAGTTTTTTTTAATTTTTAAACAATTTTAAATGGTACATAGTGTGCACCACCTCATCCATGATAGTGGGTTTTTTTGTATCTATGCAATTCAAATTGTAATTGATAAGCAGAACTTTACCTTCATGTATTGATTTGATCGCACATACAAATACGTGATTTCCCTCGCGCGCCTCAAATATGCAATTGGGTTGCTTCTTAGTTGACACAAGTCATGTACTATTTATAAAACCTGTAATATTCGTTGATGCTTTTGGCCTTCTGTCAATGTATATAGCTACTATTTTACTTTTTTCACTAAATTTTTGTTGTATATAATTTTCCACGAGTGCATACCTACACATGATTTTTTTATATCTAACAATCTGCATCCAACTACTATAACCATAACAAGGTCTGACATACTCCATCAATTCAACAAATTTGTTGTAAGAGACCTTTATTCCATCCATAGAAAATAGGACCAAACCATGTAATGAATATGGTGCTATGCGATATATCCTCTCTCTAACACAAAAATAAGTGTTTATTGAAGGAAGTTCATCGGGGACCCACTGTTTCTGTAAATGTTTGTACCTAAAGGGCACCTCAGAGTCTCCTTTTCTCTCATCATCATAGGAACATGACCCCCCTTAAGAAAGGAAAAATTCCATGTGTTTATTGAATTTCTTTCTGATCTTTTGACCTTGAGTCGACCTCCTTCATTTAGACATCCTAAATGTCTCACTTCATCTTTTATTCCTATATTTTCCTTGCTCGAGGAAGACAAATCTGATAAATACCTATTTGCTGGTACCTACACTTCATGAAATGAGAGAGATAGGTGGCAATGAGAGAGATTCTTTACAAATGGTAAAAGACATTAATCTCTATGGGGTGTATTGACTTATACCTGACAATCCATGAGACTGTGTGGGATATCTGACAAAAGATAATAGTTATATAATAAAAAAAACATAATCAGACAAACATAGTTCACTCCATACTTTTTATTACATTTGTTGAAGGACATTATACATTGTTAAAATGATGAGATGCAACTGATTTAATGTTTTAAGATGTTAAGTTGATCACCGAAATACAGAAGGATAATGCAAGACATTAAATCAGTTAATGGATTGTATTTTCATTGATGTCAACTTGATATAATCTAATCGGTTATAATCAAAGTGTCAAAGACTTCAGAGAATCAAAGAGATAAAGATTATTCTTTCTATAATTCATAAAAGACAAGTATTCACATTGTGACTACAAACACCGATGGTCAGTGGAACCCGACAGACAGATATCATCGAAAGTCAAGTCACAGTGATGCCCGTGAAAGAACACCGATTAGAATTACCGATGGAGTAGAATCATAAGCATACTTGACAACCAGAAACATAGTGTAAACTAACGGAGAAGCTTGACAAGAATTGGAGTGTTGACCGACGCTATTAGAGAGTTAAACACAAAAATTAACTTGAGTTCAAAAATGACAAAATATCTAGTTGGCAGAGATAAATATATACTTGACTGGTAGTTGTCATTGTTTTCATTGACAAGATAAGCCAGAGATAAGTAAATGATTTAAAGTTGTTTTGTCCAATTGGAAAGAAGATCTTAGTGAGATAAAACATGAGATTTTCTTTAAATCTAATTGGAAAGAATTGTGGATCATGCCAAGATCAAGAAAATCAAGAACCTAACAATAGTGATATCTTGTCTATAAAGAGACAACTCAATTCCTTACGAATTGGTGTGGAGAGAGAATGAAAAGAGGATGCTAAAGAGAAACTGATGAAGAGAAACTTCATACAGTGCTGATTAATCAAGTTGAGGAAAGAGCTAAAGTTTTCTATGGACACTAAGGAATAGAACACAGCATCATCGAGCAGAATCAAAGTGGATTAAAGGTATAAATAGAGTTATATTGATCAGAATAGTTTTGTGAGATTACAATAGATCTAAAAATCTGCAAGTATAAGTTATATATGTGAACAGATCATACTGTTTCAGTTTAACCATTGATTCAAAAAGTCTCTTAACCAAGCGGGATTTAAATATCCTTTCTATATTGAGATACATGCAATGGAGTATCAAAAAGTTTGTTCATGAAGATAGCATGAGATGCCAAATACCTATTGACAGGCCAAGTGAGTGTTTGATCAAGGATGGTAGCATAGAGATGCCCAATATCAAGTGACAGACTAAAATTTTAAATCCTCTAATAAGGTCACACCTAACAGTGTGTTTGTAACCTTTAACAGGGTTGGCTCTTCACCGAGCTCACTTTAGAAGAGTGAAAATTTTGGGTTACCGGTCCCAAGTGGTTTTTCCCTTAACAGGGTTTCCATGTTAAAAATCCATGTGTCAATGTGTCTATGAGTAATTACTTTAGTGTTTTGCATTACACAACTTAATTGGATTGATTGGTATACTCTAGATAATTTACTGTCTTTCTATAAATTAATAGACTTCTTTTCGGTAAACATATAGTAGAAGGTTTTACAAAGCATTCCGAGCAGTAGTAATTTGATAAAATTATTTGGAGGCATTCATCTTATAGGACTGAAGATAACTAGAGGTTTAATATCATGGTATTAATTTTTAAGGGTTTATTATTGGAATATTTTGAGGCCACTGATTCACCCCTCCCCCTCTCAGTTATTACTAACAATTGGTATTAGAGCTTGTGTGCTTAGAAAGGGAGTTTAACAACTCAAGAAAAAGATCACAAGATGAACAGATGAGATGTGCCCAAGTTGAATAAAGACAACTTTGCATCATGGAAAAGCAGAATAAGACTCCATTTATTAGGTATTGTAAATGATATTGTTCAATACTTAGATACTGAATATGTGTTGCCTACAGGACCTCATACTCTTGAACAATTAAGAGTAAAGCATGAGCATAAATGCATGATGATAGAACTTGCATCATCACTCTCCGATGCTAACTTTGAAGATGTCAAAACCTACACCTCTGCAAAGAAAATGTGGGATAAGTTGAAGCTTGTACATGGAGGAGATGCCAATGTACTAAGAGCAAAGGCAGAAAACCTAAGAGGGAGGTTCGATGACCTAAGGATTAAAGAAGGAGAAAACATTACTCAGTATAGCTACAAAATCAAAGAGGTAGTAAATGCTATCTGAGGAGTTGGAGGTACACTTGAAGAGGAGACAGTGGTAAGAAAAATCTTAAGAACCTTATTGCCTGTATATGCTATTAGAGTTTCTTCTATTCAAGAAATGAGAGCAGTTGCAAACAATACAGTCACTCTAGATAGTCTAATTGGTAGACTAATTTCATTTGAGATGAATAACTTTGATAATATTGTCTTACCATCTATAGAATCTGCATTCAAATCTTCTTTAAAGATAAGTAATTCAAGTCATAGACATGCTATTAAAAATGATAGTGAAAGTGATAATGAAGAACAAGGACTTGATGAGATTGAAGAACTAATGGAAAGAAGATTGCAAAGAGGCAAAGGTAAATACAAAGGTAAATTACCACTTGTACATTTCAATTATAAAGAGGTTGGACACTTTGTTGCAAGATGTCCAAATAGAAGAAAATATGATAGAGAAAATGACAAATCATATGAGAAGAAGTTTGATAGAAGTGATAATAGGGATTACCGAAGCAACCGACAATCTAACAAGAGAGATACCCAAGACTAGAAGGTCAAAGGGAAGAAAGATTGTTACCTAGCTGAGAACAGAGTCGATGAAACTAACACCGAATCAGAAGAAGACATCGAGATGGTATTTGTAGCCATGAAGGATGATTCAGATGAAGATGAAGAGAGGTATGTAGAAACTGCACTCATATCTAAAGTTAGTAAAAATGATGTCTGGATTATAGATAGTGGTTGCACTCACCATATGACTGGTGATAAACAAAAGTTTGAGACTTTTGAATACTATAATGGTGGTTCAGTGAGAATGGGTAATGATACACCTTGTCCAGTTGAAGGTAAAGGAACCATAATGTTGAATAACCTAATTAAATGTGAAAATGCTTACTGGGTTAAAGGAATGAATTACAATTTGTTAAGTGTTTCTTAGTTGAACAATTTAGGTCATAGAGTAGCATTTGAAAATAAGAAGGCAAAGATCTCCTATGAATCAGGAAGGCGGATTGGTACCGGTGAGCAGACAAATGGTAACCTTTTCTATCTTGATGACACTAACACCACTTGTTTAATGGCTAGAAATGAAGACATATGGTTGTGGCACAAAATATTATTTCATGTCAACTTTGACATCATGATAAAGATAAGAAATAAAAGGAATATCAGAGTCTTACTGACAATGACTATGCCCGAGCATATCATGTGCAAGAATTGTCAAAAAGGTAAGATGACAAAGTCTAGTTTCAAGAAAAAAACCCATACATCTACTGCAATTCTAGAATTATTCCATATAGATCTATGTGGACCCATGAGAACAAAGAGCTACTATGGAGATAGGTATTTTATTCTCTTTGTTGATGATTTTTCTAGAATGATGACAGTCATGTTTTTAAAAGATAAATCAGAAGCATTTAAGATGTTTAAATGGTACAAAGAAATGGTAGAAAAAGAAAGTGAAAAGAAATTGAAATGCTTAAGGTTAGATAGAGGAGGGTAATTTACTTCAAAATAATTCACTGACTATTGCAATGAGCATGGAATTAAAATATAGGTTTCTGCACCAAGAACACCACAACAAAATAGAATTGCTAAGAGGAGAAACAAATCAATTGTTGACTATGCAAGAACATTGATGATTAAAAAAAGCATATCTCAAACTTTCTAGAGGGAAGCTATCGGTACTGCTGTCTACACATTAAACAAAGTACAATTGAAGAAGGACACAAAGAAGAAACCATATGAGCTTTGGTATGGTCATACACCCAATGTAAGTTACTTCAAAATATTTGGTAGTCAATGTTATATATTGAAGGATGATAAAAATGAAAAACTTGACTGCAAAATTGAAGAAGGTATCTTTCTAGGGTACTCAACCAAAAGCAAAGCTTATAAATGTCTAAACAAGTCATCTAACAAAATCATTGAAAGTGAAAATGTGAAAATAGATGAATTTGTAGAAAATAATGATAAGGAAAGAAAAAAGGAACCAGAGGACTACAACAGGTTTGTTTATACAAAACCTGACACTCTACCCGAGAAATAGTATGTCACTCCCGAGCATTAGAACATTGCACCCAAGCATCAGGCTACAAATACCGACAATCAATATAATCCTCAAGATGATGTTCTGAACAATGGAGATGAAAATGAAGGTGAAGAAGATAATCAGAATGATGAACACAGAGTTGAACCGAAACTTGCCAAGTACGTCAGAAGACATCATCCACAAAATCAAATCATAGGAGACAAGAAGGCTAGAACAAGAACAAGAAGTAATTCACTGAACACAAGATGTTTACTTTGTGATTTTGAGCCTAAATCTATTTACAATGCACTTGAGAATGAAGAATGGGTCAGTGCTATGAATGAAGATATAGAATAGATTGAGAAGAAAAGTACATGGAGACTAGTATCAAGACCAGATGACAAGAATGTCATCGGTACCAAATGGATATTCAGAAACAAGCTAAATGAGAATGGAGAAGTCACTAGAAAAAAAGCAAGATTAGTATGCAAGGGATATACACAAGAAGAAGGTATTGATTATGGAGAAACCTTTGCACCCGTTGCTAGACTAGAAGGAGTTAGAATCTTACTTTCTTATGCTACATTTAAAGGATTCAAAGTTTACTAGATGGATGTCAAATCTGCATTCCTAAATGGAATACTTGAAGAAGAGGTATACATTGAACAACCTGAAGGATTTGTTGATCTAGACAAGAGAAACATGGTATGTAGACTACATAAAGCATTGTATGGATTGAAACAAGCACCAAGATCCTAGTATGAAAGAATTCTCTCATATCTCATTAGCATAAATTTTTTTAGAACAAGTAAAATAGAAATCTGTACTTAAAAGAAGATACCGATGGTAATATTCTGATTGCTGAAATTTTTGTTGATGATATCATTTTTGGGGGAAATGAATTGTTATGAAAATCCTTTGCTAATGAAATGAGAAAGGATTTTGAAATGTCTATGTTTGGGGAGATCATATTATTTCTTGGTCTACAGATTCTTCAACAAGATGTAGGCATTTACATCACTCACTCCAAATACATCAAGGAAGTGCTAAAGATATTCAAGATGGAAGATTCCAAACTAGTTGGAACACCTATGGCTACTGGATGCAAGCTAACAAAAGAAGACAAGACAAATGAGGTAAACCAAACCTTATATAGATCAATGATTGGAAAACTAATGTATGTTTTTCATACCAGACCAAATATAGAACATGCAGTGGGGATAGTTGCAAGATTCTCTGCTAATCCCAAAGAATCACATATGAATATTGTCAAGAGGATTCTAAGATATCTGAAGAACACCGAGGACTATGGCTTATGGTACAAAAGAGAAGAAAAATTTGAGCTACAAGTCTATACAGATGTTGATTGGGATGGAAATATTGATGACCGAAAGAGCACAACTGGAGGAGCATTCTTCATGGGTGATAGAATTGTCACATGGATAAGCAAGAAACAAAGATGCATCTCTTAGTCTACTGCAGAAGGAGAGTATGTGGTTGCTGCTGCAAATTGCTCCAATATTGCATGGATCAAACAATTACTAGAAGGTATGAATATGAAGATTCTTAAACTAGTAATTATCTACTGTGATAACACTAGTGCAATAAACATTTCTAATAATCCATTCATGCATGCTAAGACTAAGCATATTTCTATCAAGTATCACTATATAAGAGAACAAGTGCAAGCAAAATAAGTGACACTGGAATATGTTCAATCAAAGGAACAGTTAACTAACATATTCACCAAGCCCTTACCGAAGGATGCTTTTGAGTACCTGAGACAAAGACTAGGGGTTCAACCCTTGTCTATCAATCAGTAGTCTGACTAAGAATTTGAATTAGCCTATACCAAATTTGAAGATCAGTCATGTTGATGCAAATACTAAGATGGATAGCAACAGATACATCTGTAAATAGCAAGGTACAAATCTACACCAAAAAACAAAGATATTGTATTGATGATGGATAGGGAAATTAAAGGAATATATTATGCAAAGAGATGGAACATGATATAGATGATTAAACAAAGAGAAGTATTTTTTTTGGCATTTTTGTCAAAGGGAGAGATGTTCTCATTATCATCAGGCATTATCATTAGGGAGAGATTTTCTTTATCATAAAAAGGGAGAGATGATCTCATTATCAAAAGGAGAGATATGATACAAGGGAAAAGATTATATCATTATTCATGCAAAGAAGTTCCTAAGAATTAGAAGAAGGAAGAGTTAATCAATATTCTAAGGGAGAGAAATTGATTACATGTGAAATATTCATCTAAGGGAGAGAGCTAACAAAGGGAGAGAGTTCAGACAAAGAGAAAGAATATTGTCAAAGGAAAAATAGATTATCAAGAAGAAGAACAGTCAAGGCGGAGCACATATTAGAATAGAGATATCAGATGATACATCTATCCAGAGAAGAGATTGAATATTGAAGACAACCACTCTACATGAAACAAATCTAAGCTATTTTTTGAGCTTACCAAGAGCTAGACATTTGTAATAGTTACATTAGGAAAGCTTGATGAAATTGTATTTTTCATATTGTATTAGTGATAGTATAGTATGTTTCCATCAATGCCAAAGGGAGAGATTGATGACATGTAACTGATTGAATGTTTGAAGATGATAACTTGATCACCGAAATGTAGAAGGATAATGCAAGACATTAAACTAGTTAATGGATTGTATTTTCATTGATGTCAACTTGATATAATATAATTGGTCATAATCAAAGTGTCAAAGACTTCAGAGAATCAAAGAGATAAAGATTATGCTTTCTGTAATGCATAAAAGATAAGTATTCACAATGTGGCTACAAACACCGACGATCAGTGGAAATTGACGGATAGAGATCACCGATAATCAAGTCATAGTGATGCCCGAGTAAGAACATCGATGAACATTACTGACGGAGCAGAATCATAAGCATACCCAATGGATAGAAACATAGTGTAAACCGACGGAGAAGCCCGAGGATAATTGGAGTGTTGACTGATGCTATCATAGAGTTAAACATTGAAATTAACTTGAGTCAAAAATGACAAAATATCTAGTTGGAAGAGCTAAAAATATACATAACTGGTAGTTATCATTGTTTTCATGACAAGATAAGCTAGAGATAAGTAAATTAGTTAAAGTTGTTTTGTCCAGTTGGCAAGAAGATCTCAGTGAGATAAAATAGGAGTTCTTCTTTAAATCTATTTGGCAAGAATTGTGGATCACGCCAAGATCAAGAAAATCAAGAACCTAAAAATGGTGATATCGTGTCTATAAAGAGACAACTCAATTCATTACGAATTGGTGTGGGGAGAGAATGAAAAGAGGATGCTAAAGAGAAACTGATGAAGAGAAACTTTGTACAATGCTGATCAATCAAGATGAGGAAAGAGCTAAATTTTTCTGCGAACACCGAGCAACAGAGCACAACATCACCGAGTAGAATCAAAGTGGAGCAAAGGTATAACCAAAGTTATATTGACCAGAATAGTTTTGTGAGATTAGAATAGATCTGAAAATATGAAAGTATAAGTTGTATATGTGAATAGATCATACTATTTTAGTTTAACCATTGATTCATAAAGTATCTTAACCGAGCGGGATTTAAACATCCTTTCCATATTGAGATACATCCAATGGAGTATCAAAAAATTTGTTCATGTAGATAGCATGAGATGCTAGATACCTATTGACAGGCCAAGTGAGTGTTTGATCAAGGATGGTAGCATAGAGATGCCCAATATCAAGTGACAGACTAAAATTTTAAATCCTCTAACAAGGTCACACCTAATACTGTATTTGTAATCTTTAACAGGGTTGGCTCTTCACTGAGCTCACTTCAGAAGAGTGAAACTTTTGGGTTACCAGTCCCAAGTGGTTTTTCCCTTAACAGGGTTTCCATGTTAAAAATCCATGTGTCAATGTGTCTATGAGTCATTACTTTAGTTTTTTCCATTACACATAACTTAATTGGATTGATTGGTATACTCTAGATAATTTACTATCTTTCGGTAAATTACCAAACTACTTTTTGGTAAACATACAGTAGAAGGTATTACAAATCATTTCAAGCAGTAGTAATTTGATAAAAGTATTTGGAGGCATTCATATTATAGGACTAAAGATAACTAAAGGTTTAATATTGTGGTAATAAGTTTTAAGGGTTGATTATTGGAATATTTTTGAGGCCACTCATTCACCCCCCCTCCCTCTCAGTTATTACTAACATAAAATTATCTATTTATCCTATAATATTTTGAATATCTTAGCATTACATATAACTTAACATCTCAACATTGCATGATACACCACTATTGTGGCATTTCGTCAAACAATTCTCGTGCCTTGCTAGTGTTTTTATTACATCTTGTGAATGACATTATATATTGTTAAAATTATCTATTTATACTTTTAGAATTATCTCACTCCATTGCAGGGAACAAAGAGAATCCTTTGTGATTTAACATCATTGATGTGCAAGGAAATAGAAAATTATCAGAAGAAAATCTCATAAGATAGTATTTAGATTAAATGCATTGATACACAAAAAAACACTCTTTTAGAATGAAATTTCTCTTAAAAAAAGATCAAAGATATAAGTAGGACATATAAATGATGAACTATAATTGATTGAATGTTTGAAGATGCTAAGTTGATGATCATGCAAGGCATTAAATAAGTTAATATATTGTATTTTCATTGATGTCAACTTGATATTATCTATATGGTCATGGACATACTGCCAAAGACTTCAAAGAACTAATGAATCAAAGGCTATGCTATCAGTAATGCATATAAGTCGATTATTCAAAAAGTGACTACATACACTGACGGAGTGCACACAGATGGACAGAGTAAAAGAGCAAATTCATAGTATTACCCAACGAGAAAATGCACAGCATTACCGACAAGAAAAGTCATAGTGTTTCCCGACGAGAAAAGCACAGTGTAACCCGACGGACATAATTACAGTGTTGCTCAATGAATGGAGATCCCGAAGACAACTAAAGTCACACCGACGGAATAGTCAGTTATCACTGATGACTAACTGAAGTGTTGACCGATAGAATAGAGAGTTCATAAATGACAAAATGCTTAGTTGTTAAGAGCTAAAAATAGACTTAACTAATACTTATCATTATTTTAATCGACAAGATAAAGCCAAAGATAAGTAAAGGATTTAAAGTTTCTTTGTCCAGTTGGCAAGAAGATCTCTTTGAGATAAAACTGGAGTTTTTCTTTAAATCTAATTGGCAAAAATTGTGGATCACACCAAGATCAAGAAAGCCAAGAAACAGTGAAACATGTCTATAAAGAGACAAACCCAATTCATTACAAATTGTGGGGTGAAGAGAAGAGAAAATAGATGCTGAAGAGATTCTGAAGGAGAAGAAAGTCTTCATTCAGACTTGATCAACAAGCTAAGGAAAGAGCTAGATTCTGTAGACACCAATGAACAGTGAAACAACATCATAGAGTAGAACAATGTGGAGTAAGGTATTGAATTGATTATATTGATCAGAGAGGTAATGCACTTACAATAGATCTAAAAATCTTCAATTCAAGTTGTATGTGTGAACAAATCACTTTAGTGTTTCAGTTTAACCATTGAAGCATCAAGTCTCTTAACCGAGCAGGACTTAAAAGTCTTTTGTAATTGAGATACATCCCAAGGAGTATCAAAAAGTTTGATCATATAAAGTAGCATTGGATATGCCTGATACCTATTGACTATCCAAGTGAGTGTTTGATCAACGATGGTAGCATTAGATGTTAGATACTAAGTGATAAACTATCTTTTAAATCC
This sequence comes from Thuja plicata, assembly GCA_018584345.1. Lineage (NCBI taxonomy): Eukaryota > Viridiplantae > Streptophyta > Pinopsida > Cupressales > Cupressaceae > Thuja > Thuja plicata. Next base: position 1,374,024 of record MU225854.1, on the reverse strand, counting down.
TCTAACAAGGTCACACCTAATAGTGTGTTTGTAACCTTTAACAAGGCTGGCTCTTAACTGAGCTCACTTTAGAAGAGTGAAAATTTGGGGTACCGGTCCTAGTAATTTTTCCCTTAATAGGGTTTCCATGTTAAAAATCAATGTGTTATGTGTTTATGTTTCATTACTTGATTGTTTTACATTTCACATAAGCTATTCTAGATTGATTGGTATACACTAGTTATTTACTATGTTTCGGTAAATAGAAGACTGCTTACCGGTAAACATATAGAAGAAGGTTTTACAAAGCATTCCAACAAGTAGTAAATTGTTATAAGTATTTCAAGGCATTCATCTTGTAGGACTAAATATAAATAGAGGCTCAAAAGTGGTAATAAGTTTTAAAGGGTTGATTTAAGGATTAATTTTTGAGGCCACTGATTCACCCCCCCATCTCAGTTATTACTAACAATTGGTATCAGAGCTTGTGTGCTTATAAAGGAAGGTTTCAAGACCTAAGCTAAAGATCACAAGATGAATAGATGAGATGTGCCCAAGTTGAACAAAGACAACTTTTCTTCATGGAAAAGCAGAATAAGACTCCACTTATTAGGTATTGGAAATGATGTTACTCAATACTTAGATATTGAATATGTGTTGCCCACAGGAGCACCCATAGTTGAACAAATGAGAGAGAAGCATGAGAACAACTACATGATAATAGAGCTTTCTTCCTCACTCTCTGATGTTGAATTTGAAGATGTCAAAGCATGCACAACTGCAAAGCATATGTGGGAAAAATTGAAGCTTGTACATGGTGTTGATATAAATGTTCTGAGATCCAAGGCAAAAATCCTTAGAGGAAATTTTGATGATCTCAGAATGAAAGAAGGTGAAAATATCACACAGTACAACATAAGAATCAAAGAGGTAGTCAATGCTATCCAAGGAGTTGGAGGTGTACTAGATGAGGATACAATGGTAAGTAAAATTCTAAGAACCTTACTACCTACTTATGCTATTAGAGTATCTGCCATACAAGAAATTAGAGCAGTAGAAAATAGAAATGTTACTCTAGATAGTTTGATTGGAAGACTGATTTCATTTGAGATGAACAATTTTATAGTGTCTTACCAAACATAGAGTCTGCATTCAAATCTTCTTTGAGAATAAGTAAGTCAAGTCATAAACACACTATGAGAAAATATAGTGATAGTGAAAGTGAAGAAGAAGATCTTGATGAAATAGAAGCACTTATGGATAGAAGAATGTAGAGAGGCAAAGGTAAATACAAAGGAAAATTACCACTTGTTTGTTTTAATTGTAAAGAGATTGGACACTTTGCTGCAAGATGTCCAAACAGAAAAAAGATGACAGAAGTAATGACAGGTCATTTAAAAAGAAGTATGATAGGGGTGATTACAAAATCAACTGACAATCAAAAAGAAGAGATACCCGAGACTACAAGGACAAATGAAAGAAGGCCAGTTACCTAGATAAATGAAAAGATGATTATACTGACACCGAATCTGATGAAGACATTGAGATGGTGTTTGTGGCAGTAAAAGATGATTCAGATGATGATGATGAAAGGTATGTAGAAACTACGCTCTTATCTAAAGTTAGTAAAAATTATGTCTAGATCATAGATAGTGGCTGCACTCACCATATGACTGGTGACAAACAAAATTTTGAGACTTTTGAATATTACAATGGTGGTTCAGTAAGAATGGGTAATGACACACCTTGTCCAATTGAAGGTAGAGGAACTATAATGTTGAATAACCTGATAAAATGTGAAAATTATTATTGGGTGAAAGGATTGAATCATAATCTATTGAGTGTTTCTCAGTTGAATAGTTTAGGTCATAGAGTAGCATTTGAAAATAAGAAGGCAAAGATCTTCAATGAATCAGAAAATCTGATTGGTATCAGTGAGCAGACAAAAGGTAACTTATTCTATCTGAATGATATTGACACCACTTGCTTAATGGCTAGAAATGAAGACATGTGGTTATGGCACAAAATATTATGTCATTTTAACTTTGACAACATGATAAATATAAGAAAAAAGAGAAATGTAAGAGGCTTACCGACGATGACCAAGCCTGACAATATCATGTGCAAAAATTGTCAAAAAGGTAAGATGACTAAGTCTAGTTTCAAAAGAAAAACCCATATATCTGATGCCATTCTAGAATTAGTCCATACTAACCTATGTGGAACTATGAGGACAAAGAGATATTATGGAGATAGATATTTTATTCTCTTTGTTGATGATTACTCTAGAATGATGACAGTTATATTTCTAAAAGATAAATCTGAAGCATTCAAGATGTTTAAATGGTACAAAGCAATGGTAGAGAAACAAAATGGTAAAGAATTGAAATTCTTAAGATCAAATAGAGGAGGGGAATTTATTTCAGATGAATTCACTAACTTTTGTAATGAGAATGGAATCAAAAGATAGGTCTCTGCACCGAGAACACCACAACAAAATAGAATTGCTGAAAGAAGGAACGGGTCCATTGTTGATTGTGCAAGGACACTGATGATAGAGAAAGGCATCACCCAAATATTCTAGAGGGAAGCTATCAGTATTGTTTTTTACACATTAAACAGAGTACAATTGAAGAAAGACACCAAGAAGACACCTTATGAGCTATGGTATGGATACACACCCAATGTAAGTTACTTCAAAGTTTTTGGTAGTCAATGTTATATCTTAAAAGATGATAGAAATGAAAAACTTGACTCCAAGAGTGATGAAGGAATCTTTCTAGGGTATTCCACCAAGAGCAAGGCTTATAAATTTCTCAATAAAGCCTCTAACAAAAATTTTGAAAGTGCAAATGTAAAGATAGATGAATTTGTAGAGAAGAATGAAAAGGAAAGCACACAAGAACTTGAGGAATACAATAGGTTTGTTTACAATGAATAACCTAACACTCTACCCAAGCAAATATGTAGAGCTCCTGAGCAATAGATCATTGCACCTGAGAATTAGGCTACAAATATCAACAATCAGGATATTGCTCAAGATGATGCACAGAGTGATGGAGAACAGAATGAAGGACAAATTGATGATCAAGCTGATAGAAAAATATCTGAACCTATACTTGCTAGATATGTCAAAAGTAACCATCCATAGAACTAGATCATTGGAGATAAGAAGGCTGGTATGAGAACCAAAAGTAAGTCTCTAAATACAAGATGTCTTATTTGTGATTATGAGCCAAAATATATCAATGTTGCACTTGATAATGATGAATGGATTAGTGCTATGAATGAGGAGATTGAGAAGATTGAGAAAAACAAGACATGGACACTTGTACAGAGACTAGATGAAAAAAATGTCATCGGTACAAAATAGATATTTAGGAATAAACTGAATGAGAATGGAGAAGTCAGTAGAAATAAAGCATGACTAGTATGCAAGGGGTATGCACAAGAAGAAGGAATTGACTATGGAGAGACCTTTGCACCCATTGCTAGGCTAGAAGGAGTGATAATATTACTTTATTATGCTTCATGTAAAGGATTCAAGGTATATCAAATGGATGTCAAGTCTGCATTCCTAAATGGAATACTTGAAGAAGAGGTATACATTGAACAACCAGAAGGGTTTGTTGATCCAGACAAGAGAGACATGGTATGTAAACTACACAAAGCCCTGTATGGATTGAAACAAGCACCCTGAGCCTGGTATGAAAGACTTCATTCCTATCTCATAAGTATTGGATTTGTAAGGACTAGTGAAAACAGTAATCTTTATTTGAAGGAAGATATTAATGCTAACATTTTGATTGCTGAGATATTTGTTGATGACATCATATTTGGAAGCAATGATATGATATGCAAATCATTTGCAAATGAAATGAGCAAAGAATTTGAGATGTCTATGTTTGGAGAGATCAAGTTCTCTCTTGGTCTACAGATCATGCAACAAGATGAAGGTATTTTCATTACACAATCCAAATACATCAAGGAAGTGCTGAAAATATTCAAGATGGAAGATTCCAAACTAGTTGGAACATCGATGGAAATTGGATGTAAGCTAACAAAGGAGGAAAAGTCATCAGAGGTAAACCAAACTTTGTACAGATCAATGATTGGAAAAATCATGTAGGTTGTACATACTAGACCAGATATTGCACATGTAGTAGGAATAGTTGCAATATTTTTTGCTAATCCCAGGGAATCACATATGATTGCTGTGAAAAAATCCTAAAATATCTGAAGAATACTGAGGAATATGGCTTATGGTATAGAAGAGAAGGAAAATCTGAACTTAAGGTCTTTAGCGACGCTGATTGGGCTAGAAATATTGATGACCAAAAGAGCACAACTAGAGGAGAATTCTTTATGGGTGACAAAATTGTCACATGGATCAACAAGAAGCAAGGATGCATCTCTCAGTCTACTGCAGAAGCAGATTATGTTGTTGCTACTACAAACTACTCAAATATTGCATGGATCAAACAATTACTGGAAGGTATGCATATGAAAATTCTTGAACCAGTAATTATCTATTGTGATAATACAAGTGCAATAAACATTTCCAAAAATCCAGTCATGCATGCTAAAAAAAATCGTATTGCCATCAAGTATCATTATTTGAGAGAACAAGTTTAAGAAAAGGAGGTGATACTTGAGTATGTGCAATCAAAGGAAAAATTGGCCAATATCTTCACCAAAGCACTTCCCAAGGATGCATTTGAGTACTTGAGAAAGAGACTAGGGGTCAGACCCTTGTCTACTGGTCAGTAAAATTACTAGAAGGCTGCATAAGCCTACATATTACCATAATATCATTCATGTTGATGCAAGCAAAGAAATGGAATTCAAAGATAAATCTATACACAATAAGGTATTTATCTACTCCGAGCACCAGAATTATCGTATTGCCGATGGATTGGGAAATTCAAGGAGTATATTATGGATAGAAAGGATTTGTTTGGCATTAGTGTCAAAAATATTTGTTTGGAATTATTGTCAAAGGGAGAGCTTATATCCATTATCACTTCTTATCACTTCAAGGAGAGATCATATCGATAGTTGAGAATATACATCAAGGAGAGATTATATCCATCACATTATCCAGAGGGAGAGATGTAACAAGAAAGGGAGAGTACATACAAAGGGAAAGAATTGTTGACAAGAGACATCAAAAGAAATGAGAATAGTCAAAGGGAGAGAGCTTGACACAGAAGAAGAACACATCACATTAGAGAAAGAAATATTATACATCTATCCAGTAAAGGGATTGAAGACATATTGAAAGTAGCAAGAATCAAATCTAAGCTATGAGAAGCTTACCGAGGAGCATATATTTGTATCAGTTATAGTACATAAGATTGGGAGTTTGATGAAATTCAACTGTTATATCTCATATTGTATTAGTAATAATATAGTTTGATAATGTAGTGTGTTGCCATCGATGCCAAAGGGATAGATTGCTGAACTATAACTAATTGAATGTTTGAAGATGGTAAGTTATGATCATGCAAGGCATTAAATCAGTTAATGTAATGTATTTTTATTGATGTCAACATGATATAATCTGTATGGTCATGGACATACTACCAAAGAATTCAAAGAACCAATGAATCAAAGGCTATGCTATTAGTAATGCATATAAGTAGAGTATTCACAAAGTGACTAGATATACCGATGGAGTGCACACCGACGAACAGAGTAAAAGAGCAAAGTCACAGTGTTACTCAATGAGAAAATGAACATAATTGATGAGAAAAGTCATAGTGTTGCCCAATGAGAAAAGCATAGTGTAACCTGACGGATAGAATTACAGTGGTGCCTAACGGACAGAGATCCTAAAGACAACTAAAGTCACACCGAAGGAACTGCCAGTTATCACTGATGACTAACTGAAGTGTTGACTGACAGAATAGGGAGTTCAAAAATGACAAAATACCTAGCTGTCAAGAGCTAAAAATAGACTTAACTGATACTTATCATCATTTTAATTGACAAGATAAAGCCAGAGATAAGTAAAGGATTTAAATCTGCTTTGTCCAGTTGGCAAGAAGATCTCTTTGAGATAAAACTAGAGTTTTTTTTAAAATCTAATTGGCGAAAATTGTGGATCATGCAGAGATCAAGAAAGCCAAGAAATGGTGAAACATGTCTATAAAGAGACAAACCCAATTCATTACAAATTGTTGGGTGAAGAGAAGAGAAAATAGATGTTGAAGAGATTCTAAAGGAGAAGAAATTCTTCATTCAGACTTGATCAACAAGCTAAGGAAAGAGCTAGATTCTACAGACACTGACAAATAGTGAAACAACATCACATAGTAGAACAGTTTGGAGCAAGGTATTGAATTGATTATATTGATCATAGAGGTAATGCACTTACAATAGATCTGAAAATCTACAATTCAAGTTGTATGTGTGAACAGATCACTTTAGTGTTTCAGTTTAACCATTGAAGCATCAAGTCTCTTAACCGAGTAGGGCTTAAAAGTCTCTTGTAATTGAGATACATCCCAAGGATTATCAAAAAGTTTGATCATATAAAGTAGCATTGGATATGCTCGATACCTATTGACATGCCAAGTGAGTGTTTAATCAAGGATGGTAGCATTAGATGCCAAATACTAAGTGAAAAACTATCTTTTAAATCCTCTAACAAGGTCACACCTAACAATATGCTTGTAACCTTTAAAAGGGTTGGCTCTTAACCGAGATCACTTTAGAAGAGTGAAAATTTGGGGTACCGATCCCAGTGGTTTTTCCCTTAAAAGGCTTTCCATGTTAAAAATCCATGTGTTATGTGTTTATGGTTCATTACTTGATTGTTTTTCATTTCACATAAGCTATTCTAGATTGATCAGTATACACTAGTTATTTATTGTGTTTCAATAAATAGAAGACTTCTTATGAGTAAACATATAGAAGAAGGTTTTACAAAGCATTCCAACAAGTACTAAATTGTTATAAGCATTTCAAGGCATTCATCTTGTAGGACTGAATATAACTAGAGGCTCAAAAGTGGTAATAAGTTTTAAAGGGTTGATTTAAGGATAAATTTTTGAGGCCACTGATTCACCCCCTCTCTTAGTTATTAATAACAATAAAACAAGGTGAATAAGAGTAGTTAGTGTTGTGGGTCCACAACACACACCCCATGTTGGTCCTCCAACCATGGGGACCCCCTTCTTTTTTTGTGTATTTTTGTCTTTTGAGTCTGCCCCCTCTCCCATTCCCTTGCAAATTAATCTCATTATCAACTTGTTGAACAAAGAAGACACATTTTTGGCATTTTTGCCCTTTCGGCCTTTTGTAGGACCAAGTCCTCTGAAACACCAAAATGGATGAAAGGTCGAAGCATCTCTTTCAATATTTTTGGCCTTCAAAAACACCGAAAGGCCTAAAGGTGTCTACCTCTGGACCTTCGGTGTTTTGGACACCGAAACACCAAAAGTACTGACATCCCCCCGCGGGTTATAAAAGGACAAAAGGCCCTAATTTGACATCTTTTGAGAAACAACTTTGCAAGCTTTGTCCTCACTCCTTGTGGCTGATCGCTCTGTGCCTTTGACCTTCTTATGTCTCCCTCCTCCACTCCTAGCTCTCACAAGGTAGGTTTCTTCCTCTCTACTTGGTGTTTTTTTCACTCTTCATGGTTTAAGTCTAGAGTTTTGCACCTGGTGCTAGTCCAGTCTAGTGCAGGCTAAATCCCCCTAGGTCTTTTATGGATTTTTACACCCTTAACCTTGTGTGGGAAGCCCCTCCTTGTCAAGTCAGGTTTGGTACTTTGCATTTTCTAGTTAGGGTTTTTTCCTATTTTCAGTTGTGAATTTCATCATTGGTTTTTGGCCTCTGAAAGGATGAAAACCATGTCGGGTCTGTCATCCAAGTGGGCCCTGGAGATTCAGTATTTTCAGTGTCTGGGACCTTTGAGACATCCAAAAAATCAACAAATCTAAATCTCTAAGGATGTTTTCTGCCTTACGAGGTTTTTCACTTTCGGTGTCCAAGATCCATTTGGACCTTCGCACACCGAAAATCTGACAGGTTCCATTTCATCGACTGCTCTTTTGCACTTTCGGCCTTTTTGGACTCCAAACCAATTTTTTGTGCCTGAAACCCTGAAATGGCCGACAGTGCAAAATCTACATTTCTGGATGCTTAGAGCTCTTTCTACTCCTATTTTCCTAGATTGGTCAGTTCTTTTAGGTTCCTTTTAGTTTCTTCTACAAATAAAACACTAATACTTTCATATTTCATTGCAGGAATGCCTGAGAAAAAGACCGCATCACCTATGAAGTACTTATACAAGGGGAACACTCCCCCTTCCAAGATTGTAAAAAAAAACATTGCGATCACTGATACTGATATCAAAAATGTAGATTGGGATCAATTCCTGACAAGATGTTCCCAACCGGCTGGGAGATCCAACGACTGTACCTCACTAGTCCTGTCAGGCCTAGTCAACGTGGAAGCCCACCCAGTGGTTCACACATCATCTAAGCTGATCATGACTTTGGCAAACCATTATAACTTGAATAAAAGGGTGGTCCAGAATACAGAGGGACATGTGGTATTGGATATCAGACCGGACATCATAGAAGAGGTCTTCCACCTCCACAAATGCATAGACAAGTTCTATGACTTCTTCATAGAAAAGGACAACATATGGTTCAATAAAAAAGGGGAAGAGGCATATGACATTGTCAATAATAATTACCTCGAGCAACCTCTCCCAAAAATAGGCTGGACAAAATAGACCTCAAGAGGGGGTACATGAAAGAGGATATCCAGGAAGCCCTAATATTACTAAGATGGGTAAATGGATTACCTTGTTCTATCCAACTGGAGAATTGGATGATCCTCTTAATAGATAAAATTAGAGGCTGTAAGTGTAGGTTTGATTAGGGAGCCATCATCAGCCATAGGTTGGATGAAAAACTGGTGGCAATAAAACACAACCCTAAGTTCTATATGAGTACCTACATGGTGTACTTATTGGTAGTACAGGAAAACTACCTGGGACTCACCAAGAGGGGAAACATAAATGACCTTAATGCATGGTCTCACATTGTGTACCCCTAATTACAAAGAAAGGAAAACATGTCAAAAGATATCCTGGACTATAGGATAGTCAATCATGCCTTCACCTTCGCAATCATCCGATCCATTGAAGGTGATTTTCCAAAGAGGATGTTAGAGGAAGCAGCCACCAAGGTGAGGGCCATTGGGAATTACTACATATAGTATAAAACATTCACTTACATCTGGGTGACAGGGTCTACCTTGAGACCAAACAAGTTTCCCCAGTATCCATTTAATTGGATAATCACCTTAGAAATGACTAGACAGCTTGTTGACGCCTATGAACATATCAAGCACAAAAAGAAGCATTATTGGGACTTCCCTATTTCTTTGGGCCCATACACTTTACAAGATATGAAGGTCTACAAATCCTTGGCCTTTGAATGGGATGAATGCCCACTACAGCTCTATAAAATAGTCCGACCAAGGTTCGGCCTGATAGGAACATACAACCACATCATCGAAAGGTTCTTTACCCATGAACCACATCTAGAAGAACACTGGATCAATTGTGTAGATGATCACGAGGTCAGGATCTGGGATTATTGCAGGATGTCCCTTACCCTTGCACAACACACCTTGAAGACCTCAATTCCTCCAAAGATTTGGGAGAAGGATTCAGACAGGGTATTAGAGGCCATCTACACTTTGGATAAAATATATCATAGGCCCATCATGAATGTCGAAGTTGATAAAGATGAGGATGATGACATTGGGTTTTGGGCTATGCATGTACTTAGAAAAACAACAACTTGGATCCAAAGGCCTTATAAAATTGAGCCAATCCCAGTGAAAATGTTAATGGATCCACCCAAGAAGGAGGATAAATAGTGTGGGGAGAAGAATACAGTGCTACAATACAAAAAGGTACCTCCACAGAAACCAAACATGGTGTATAGCCATGAACGTGCAATAGAGTATGGGTTGAATCCAATGCACAAGGATCCCAAGACTAGAATGACTGGGCAAATAGATCCTCCAGTGGGGTTTGTACAGGCTTCGCTAGATAAAGGGCCATCCACTTGTGGACAATCTCCTCATACCACTGAAAAGGGTAAGAAAAAGTATAAAAGGAAGCAAACTTTTGTGTCTCCATATTTGGAAATAGTATAAGAGGAGCCAGAAGAAGAAAGAGAAGAAGTGGTACCTCTAGTTAAAGGGACAAGGTCTCAGAAGAGGAGAGAGAAGGAGGATACTAGGAAACACCAAGAGGATCCCAAAGAGCAGGATAATCCCTTGGAGGCTTTAGGATCAGATGAGTTTCAGATGTCTGACTTTGAAGGTCTAGAAGGATTTTCAAACCAAGGGAAAGACACGCCAGGCTATGCAATAGGGTACAAAATTGGAGGTCCATCTCTTTTTTAGCCATAGGTAACCCTCACTCCACCTCCCACTCAGTTCACTAATCCAGCGCCTAATGTACCTATCATAGAAGTGATCCCTAATATAGATCAAGGGCCCAGAAATCAAGATGCCCCAATCACCCAATATGTAACAGGAGATATGGTCATAGAAGAGACCCTTGCTACTAGTTCACTACCTCACACACCTATTCCACCAACTACTCTCTCACCTCCAATTCCTACTCCACCACCATTCCTCCCAACTCCAACACTGACTCTGCCTCCAACCAATACTCTCCCATTTCCCATTCTGACTCTCCTTACACCTACTCCACCACCATCAATCTCTTTTCCTTGCTTCATCCCAGCCCCTAGAGGATCAATGAGTGTGGAGGCCGTGTCACCTTTTGAAACCACATTAAAATTCATGACCGATATTAATACCAAAGTGTTGATTATCTCCTCAGGAGATGAAGACCAGAAAAAGGAAAGGCAACATAAGGTAGCAAAAGAGGAAAAGGTAGATGAGGGAAGGGAAGAAGGAGAAGAAGAAGGAGGAATGAATGAGGGTGAACAAGGGGAGGAGGAATAGGGAAAGGAACAAGAGGAGGGGTGAGATAAGGAAGTATCCCCGGGCCCCAAAACTTGGATACATTCCTTCAGGTTTCCCCATATGAGTCGATCACTGCATCTAGTAAACCTACGTGGTTCACTAAAGAAATATAGTTGAGGAAAATAACTTACACAGATGAAGATGAGGGGGAAGATACAAATATGGCTTCTTTAGGGAAATATTTTCATCAAACAAAGGTCATATTACCAGCACAGATAATGTCCTATGTCACCCAAGACACTAGGGGGTGCTAGAAGGCACAGGTTACAGTTCCTTTTGCTAGCACTTCTCATAAGAAAGCAACTCTAGAAGACTACATGTTTGAGGAGGTAGATTTGGGGGAGCCCACCAGGGAAGGGAGCAAGACACTGGCAGCCTTAGGGTTTAAACATACCTTAGGGTTCATGAGTGAGGATGAGGAGACCATAAAATCCTTGACAGAACATAATGAAGCTTTGAAGAAGTTCATTCACAAGATGGTTGGTCCTATTGACCCAAGTTGTCCATAGGCCTCATTGTAGGCAATATTAGAAAAGAGGAAGATCCCAGACTTGTCGATAGGTTTGATATCGTCCTTCATTCAAGAAAGTGTAGATTGGAAAGGAGATTTTGAGCATTACAGGGAAGAGGCCATCAAATGGGTATTCAAACCTTACAGGATCATTTTGGTTGAGGCCATAAATTTAATAAAATTGATAGAGAACAAAGGTGGCTTAGATTTTGAGACAAGAAAATGGCGAGCCGCCCTCCAAGACTTACAAATCATTAAGAAAAAATTCTTCCAGATCTTGGTAAAGATATATGAAGGTGAAGAGATGGACAATTTTGAGACTTGCATTAAGCGCATAGTCAAGATAATTAGTTTCTATGAAAAATGTCAAGCCTCCATATTGGAAAAGAAGAAAGAGGTCTTGGAATGGGTAGAAGAAATAGATGTTTCCTTCACAAGGATTAGCCTCAACTTGCACTGAGATGAAGATAAGAAAATCTTACGACCATCAAAAGAAGTGGTCCAATAGTTCAGGGATGTTATGGAAGGTATCAGTACCAAGGAGGCCTTACAATAGTTGTTCTACTCAAAAGGAGAAATGCTAAGGATGTCAAGACACAAAGAGGAGATCCAGTTCTTGATGACATGTAACTGATTAAATGATTGACTATAATAAGTTGAAGATGATGCAAGACATTAAATTAGTTAATGGTTTGTATTATCATTAATGTCAACTTGATATCATCTGTATGGTCATGCCAAAGACTTCAAAGAACCAATGGAATAAAGGTTATGCTTTCAGAAATGCATAAAAGTCTAGTATTCACTAAGTGACCGACTACACCGGTGGAGTGCACACCATCGGTAAAGACAGAGATAAAAGATACAGTGATGCTCGAAGAGTAGAAGACAATGTTGCCTGACGAAGCAAAGTCACATGATTCCTGACGAGCTAAAAATAGTATCGCCCGATGAGAAATATCCAATGATGCCTGATGGACAGAGATCCTGAAGCTAACTGAAGCAACACCGATGGAACTGGCAGTTGTCACCAGCGATGAACTGCAGAATTGACCAACGGAACAAAGAGATCAGAAAATGACAAAATATCTAGCTGGCAGAGCTAAAGGATAGAATTAACTAGTTGTTTTATTTGTTTTGTTTAACCATATTTAAGTAAGTGATTTGTACAATTTTCAAGAAGATAACTATGAGATAAATCAGGAGTTAAAGCCATAAATCAATTTGGCTAGATTTTTTTTCATGCCAAGAATCAAGAACCTAGAATTAAGGAAAATCATGTCTATTTAAGAGACAGGAATAAATCATTCTAAGTGTGGTCGATAAGCAATCAAATACACGGGGGAGTGAACTGATAGAAGATGCGGAAGAGAAACTGATGAAGGATTAACTTCATGCAGTCTTGATCAATCAAGTTGAGGGAGAGCTAAAGAATTCTGCAAACATCGACGGACAGAAAAGAACAGCATCACAAAGCAGAAAGAGTTAAGTACAAATGAATTGTATTGATACATTGATTAGAAAGATATTGTAAGTAAATAGATCTGAAAATCTGCAATTAAGTTGCATTAGAAACAGGTCATTTTGTTTCAGTTTAACCATTGAAGCAATAAGTCTCTTAATAGAGTAGGACTTAACAGTATTTTGTAATTGAGGTATATCCTAACAGATTACCAGAAGGTTGACTCATGATAGTAGCACCGGTCTTACCTAAAGCCTATTAACAGTCTAAGAAGGAGGCTGATTCAAGGATGGTAGTAAGATTTGCATAAAGCCTATTGACAATCATGAGACTGATTCAAGGATGGTAGCGTAGATGTCAGATACTTAGTGACAACCTATGTATTAAAAATCCTCTAACAAGGTCACACCTAACAATGTGTTTATAACCTTTAATAGTGTTGGATCCTAACAGGGCTCACTTCAGAAGAGTGAAAATTTGGGGTACCGGTCCCAGTGGTTTTTTCCCTTAATAGGGTTTCCACGTTGAAATCCTTGTGTTATGTGTATGGTTTATTACTTTAGTGTTTTACATTCTGCATATGTATTTATGGATTGACTGGTATACTCTGCATATTTACTGAGTATCGGTAAATACAATTTACTTCTTATCGATTATCAAGGAGAATAAGGACAGACAAGGTAAACCGACAGATAGTTATTTGTTTCAAGTATTTCAATGGCATGCATCTTGTTGGGACTTAATAATTTGAGAAGTATTGATTGGTGCATTAAAGTTTAACTAGATGAAAGTTTCAAGCCACTGATTCACCGCCCCCTCTCAGTTATTAATAAAAATTGGTATCAGAGCTTGTGTGCTTAGAAGGAAGGTTTCAAGACCTAAGTTAAAGATCACAAGATGAACAAGGACAACTTTGCTTCATGGAAAAGTAGGATAAATCTTCAATTATCAGGTATTGGCAATGATATTACTCAATACTTAGAAACTGAATATGTGTTGCCTACAGGACCATTGACAGTGGATCAATTGAGAATAAAGCATGAACATAACTACATGGTTATAGAGCTTTTGGCCTCACTCTCTGATGCTAAAATTTGAGGATGTCAAAGATTGAAAAAATGCAAAGACAATGTGGGACAAGTTGAAACTTGTACATGGAGGTGATGCAAATGTTCTCAGAGCCAAGGAAGAAATCCTTAGAGGAAATTTTGATGATCTCAGAATGAAAGAAGGTGAAAACATCACACAATACAACACAAGAATAAAAGAACTAGTCAATGCCATACGAGGTGTTGGAGGTACACTTAAAGAGGAGACAGTGGTAAGTAAAATCCTAAGAACCTTATTGCCTATATATGCTATTAGAGTCTCTTCTATTCAAGAAATGAGAGTAGTAGCAAATAATACAGTCACTCTTGATAGCCTGATTGGTAGACTGATTTCATTTGAGATGAACAATTTTGATAATAGTGTCTTACCAAGATTAGAGTCTGCATTCAAGTCTTCTGTGAGAATAAGCAAATCTAGTCAGAGACATTCATCTAGAAGAGACAGTGAAAGTGAAAGTGAAGAAGAAGATCTAGATGAAATTGAAGCACTCATGGCAAGAA
>MU225854.1:1332579-1349416 GCA_018584345.1 Thuja plicata | reverse complement strand
ATTGTCCATTACTAACTTATTTGGGATGCCAAACCTGACTAGTATATTCTCTTTAAGAAATTCACATACCACTTCTGAAGTTGTTTTCTTCGTTGCCTTAGCTTCCACCCACTTGGTGAAATAATCAATGGCAGTTATTATGTACTGGTGACTAGCGCTGGAGGCTGGATTAATTGGGCCGATGAAATCAAGACCCCATTGTTGAAAAGGCTCCTCTATCACCACAAGCTTCAACGAGAGAGCAGCTAATTAAGGACACCCTGAAAACATCTTGCATTTCTCGCATTTTGCTACCCAGGAATAGGCATCCTTGAACATCCCAGGCCAGTAGTAGCATTGTCTCAAAATTTTGAAAGCGATGACGGAGGACGAGAAATGTCCTCCGCAGGCTTCGCCATGAAAAGTTTTTAGTAGCTTCTCTTGTTGTTGTTTATCTACACATCTGAGGAAAGTACCATCAATCGCCTTCTGAAACAATTTATCATCCCAAATTACGAATTTAGCAGCCTTTAATTTTAGCTCTCTTCTTTGTTTCGCTGTCAGGCCGTTTGGGCATTCTCCGTATGTGAGGAAGTAAACAATATCTTCGAACCATGTATCTTGGAGTCCCACGGCCAAGACCAACTACTTTTCTTCAGATTCCTCTATCCCTTCCACAATCTTCTTTTCCACAATTGCTCTACATAAAGCATTTCCCCTTACCAGTTTAGTGGGCTTAATTTTAATGTCGTATTCTTGCGTCTTTGCTATCCAAGCTCCTCGAGCATTGCAACCCACTTCTTGCTGTGTCAACACACTTTTCACTGCTACGTCTGGGACATACACCACAAAATACGAATGCAAGATGTAGAATCGAAAGTTTTTCAATGCTTTAACCACCGCAAAAGCATGTTTCTCAATCTGTGAATATTTCAATTCATGATTTTTCAAGGGGATGCTCATGAAAGCTATAGGGGCCTGAACTCCATCTTTATTCTGCACAAGTATAGCTGACAGAGTGTGTTTGGAAGCATAACAGTAGATGATGAAATCCCGTCCATAATCTAGATGACTCAACACTGGAGCATTAGCAATAGCATCCTTGATGTTCTGGAAAGCTTGCTTCCCTGGTTCACTCCATTTAAAATTTGCATTGCCTTTCATCATGTCTACAATGCATTGGGTTATCTCTGCAAAATCCGGTACAAATCTCCTGAGAAAGTTGACTTGCCCAAAAAATGACTTCACTCCTATTCTGTTCATTGGCAAACTCAACCTTTGAATAGCCTCAACTCGCTCTGGGTCGATCCTGATTCCTTCTTGGGAGACTATGTGACC
Organism: Thuja plicata; assembly: GCA_018584345.1. Classification (NCBI taxonomy): domain Eukaryota; kingdom Viridiplantae; phylum Streptophyta; class Pinopsida; order Cupressales; family Cupressaceae; genus Thuja; species Thuja plicata. The sequence goes on along the minus strand of MU225854.1, from coordinate 1,348,099 downwards.
AAGGAGCTTTCCTTCTGTTACACAAAACACAGATTTCTTCGGGTTGAGGGAGATTCCATGATCTTAGCATCTTTGCAAGACCTTCCTCAAGTCTTCTATGTGGTGTTTTCTTTTCTTTGAAAATGCGGTGAGATCATCCAGATATATCCCCATGATCCGATCCTTCAGATCAGAAAATGTTTTGCTCATGCATCTTTCAAAAGTTGTACCTGCATTTATCAGATCGAAAGGCATCTTGTGGTATGAAAATGTACCCCAGGGGGTTGTGAACGTTGTCTTATGCTGATCTTTCTCCTCCACTTCAATCTGGTTATAGCCTGAGAATCCATCGAGCATGGACATCATCTCGGACCCAGCCACCATTTGCAGTAAATAATCCATATTGGGAAGGGCGAAATTGTCTTTAAGAGACGCCTGATTCAAATTTTGAAAATCAACACAAATTCTGATTTCTTCGTTCTTTTTCTGAACAGGCACTATATTAGCTAGCCAAGTAGAGTGATGGATTGGGTAGATAATTTGAGCCTTCAACATTTTTTCTACTTCTCAAAAAATGGCATCTGCTATCTTCGGGTTGTAATTCCTCTTTTTCTGGCAAAAAGGGACGGCATCTGGCTTCAGAGGAATTTGATGTTTCACTTTTCCGCCTCTATAACTTTTCAAGTCTTCGTAGATCTAGGCGAAAACATCCTTGTACTCTAGAAAGAGTTGCTTGGCAGCTTACTTCTCTTTAGATGAACAACATTTTCCAATGTTGATCATCTTGGGGTCGTCCGAATCACCGATGTTCACCCCTTCATACTCACTAGTAGTGGGTCCTTTTTTTGTCCTCTTCTGCTTTATATAAGCATCATGTCTATTAAACAACTTTTCCAAAGACACAAAATAAGGTGGGATAATATTACCTTGTATCTGAATTGCTTCACCTTGCTTTTCTGGTGATTCATGACTGGAATCCTCTTTATCTCCTTCATTCACATGGTGTTCAGAAGTAGTCTTGTCGCTTTCCAAGAACAACTGCAGGCTCTTGTCATCTTCAAAGACCTACCATGAATCCATATTGTTTGGAATAAAAGCTCTATAAACAATCTCGATCTGATACTTCTTGTCTTTAAACTCTAGATGAGGCAACAATAAAGAAGCCAAAACTGCCAGGGAGTCAGCCTTGGTGTTCAACTCTCTCAGTACTGCTTCAATGGAGAAGGCATCCAGAATTTCTATCTCATCCCAGACCCTGTTTCTATAATTCTTCAATCTATGATTCTTGACAAAGTATTGTTTTCTAACCTGTTTCACAATGAGCTCTGCGTCGCCTCTAGCCTTCAGCAATTTTACTCCTTTTTCTTTTGCTGCTGCAATTCCAAGTAACAGAGCCTCATATTCGGCGGTGTTGTTGGTATTCCCGAATTCCAATTTAAAGGCCATTGGTTTAGGTTCACCCTGAGGAGGGATTAACATGATGCCCGCACCGAATCCTGATGAAGAACAGCTTCCATCAAATTCCAGGGTCCATACACCGGTAAGGTTGCTCCCTTCACATGAAGCTCTTTCATCTAGACTTTCACTTCTTTCTTCACTCAGGGATTCTTCAATGAACAACATGTAATTGCCAAATTCCAACTCTTGGTAGAGTATCTGGGCTTTGGGATCATCTGATTTCAGGACGGTGAATTTAGCTTTTTCCTCAGGCTCCAACTTAACTTTCTTGTTCCCAATCAGTATCGTAGCTTGAGACCAGTCTAACTTTATCTCTCCTCCTAAGTCTCTACATAAACTTCAACTTAGGTGGAGACCATAGCTTTCCGGGATGTCTGCCACTAGGATAGTCAATAAGAGCTTCTTTTCAGGGTGAGAGGCCAAAGCAACCTGGGCATCTTTAATTTGTCCTAGCAAGGGGACCTGTTTAGCATCCATTGAGTAACATTTCCCATGCACCTTTGTGAGGCTAAGACCTAAGGCTTTGGCCACTGAATGGGGCATGACATTGTCCGATGCTCCAGAGTCTATTATGCAGTTACTGAGTTTACAACTGTTAATATACAATGAAACATAGAAGGGGTCGAGTTTCTGACCAGGAGAAGTTGCTAACACAGTACATTCTTCTTGATGAAACAAATTAGCTGTCAATGTTTCCCCTTCTTTTTCTACGGTCACATTGTGATTTAAGTTTGAGACATCCCCCTTACATCTCTCTACTAGTCTTTTCAATTCAGAAGGATGTGAAGCTAAATAATCTATAGGGGAAATCTAAATTTTTGCTTCTTCACAAAATTGGATAAAATCAAAAGGTGCTTTATCCTTACTGTTTGAGAATTTGAGGCTCCTTGATTAGCATGGGCATTGCTCATGGAAGGAACAGAGTCACCTTTGAGAGGTTGGCTCGAAGACTGGTTCTTCAACTTCTGTCCCTGGGTGAGTACTTGATACGAAGTCCCATCAATGGTAGCATAGCATTCACCTTTGATTTCAGAGTCAGATTTATACTCCACAAATAAATTTCCAGAGTTGCCATTGGAGTATGTATCCAAATTTACACAAGGAGCTGCTACATTCAGCTCATTGGTGGCTAACAAATGCATCATACAGATGGTCTTTGGGAAGTTCTCACCATCATGATTGGTATTCGAATGAAACATGCACATGTTCCCTTTCTTGGGTGCTGCCTTGATCTACAATCTTGGCTGGGTTCCTGTAAGCTGCAGGAACTTATTGTCTGCACCTCTTCCCGGCACATTCTAAAAATTCTGCTGATAAGATTTGTTAAAACCTGGTAAATGCTCCTTCATTGTGACCAACTCATTTGAAAACTTCTAAAGCATCTCATCAGATGACGTATTATTTCTGGAGCTTCCTTTGGTTTGAATCTCCCTTTTCCACTTTCCCACGGAGATTAAGTCATCCTCGCACTCAATGGCTCTTCTTTGTGCATCTGCTAAATCAATAGGGCGTGCCCATCTTAAGTCATAATTAATATCCGAAGGCATCACGCTTATGAAGAACATTTTAAGATTACCGACAGTAGGCCTAGCAGCAGCAGGGATTCTACTGGTAATTTTGTTGAAACTGGCCACAAAATCCCTTATACTCATGTGAGGTTGCTTCTTGATGGACGCTAGTTGCATCAACAAAGCATGCTCATCTTCTGCAGTCTTAAATCGGGCTTCGAACGCCATTCTCATCATGTCTCAGCTAGTGATAGAGCCATCATCCAGATGGTAGAACTAATCCACGGCACTCTCTGTTAGAGTCTCAATGAATAATCTCACAGCAACATCCTCATGTTCCACCCCCAAGATGTGAGTGGCTGCAAAGAATGCTTTAATATGTTCATCCGGAGTGACCTTTTCGTCACCGAAAAACTTAGGGAAATTCTTTCTCAACCCTGCAGGAAGCGGATGATAAGCTGCTAACGCTAAAGGTCCAACTGTTGTAGCCCATGGAGCAGCCATGACAGCCCTTGCACTATATGGTGGAAAATTAACAACCGGGGGAGTATTGATACCGTGAAGAGTCAATACCTGGAAAGTGTTTTGTGAAGTAATTTGATTCCTAACAGGGGAAGCCGGTCTACTCTGACTCTTCTTTTCTCCTCTTCTTTTAGGAACCTCTAGGATGGGAAAACCAAGCTCTTCTAGCTTGTCAAACATAGGATCTTGCCCACCCTGTTCTCTGGTACTCCTGAGGAACTTTGTGCGTTCTAGGGTGCTGAAAAGAGTTTACTGCTAGGCTTCTCTTCCTGCTTGTCTTTTTTCTCTCTGGATATTCCTCCTTTGAACAGCTCTTTCTAAAACTTCCGCCTTTCTTTCTTCTTCCTCTAATACCTGGCTCGCATTTCTGTAATGCTCAGTGTTCCTCCTATATCTCAAAACAAATGTATTGAGAAGCGAGCTTAAGTATTCTTGGTCGTCTTGAAAACCAAGTTTTGGTTGGAGCACTGGAAAGATATTCTCATGAGGGAGTACCATTTGTCCTCATGATATGATGTACTGATCTAGCGACTATTCAAGTCCCCAGCAGAGTCACCAAAAATCTGTTAGTAAATAGATTTGTCCTTTCTTACTTCTTAGGAATATGACTCTTAGTGCCCAAATTATGAACAATATCTGATTACAATAGTTGAAAAGCCATTCTCTGATTACTAGCTTTTCTCTAAATTGGTAGGTACAGCTCCCTTTTGGAATGATATGCAATGAATTATGTTTTGATCCTAAAACTAACACAGGGTATGCTCTTAACGTGAGAGCAGAAGAGGCAAACTGAATTAAGCCTAAAAAGAACTTAATCTAGGCAAGGAGAGATTTTTAATCTATAAACCAAGCTGTAGAACTCACACATCTTATGAATTCATACACTGAGCACTAACTAATCTACAACAACTACTAACAGAGAGATAAATGAAATGATGAAAACTTCTAATGAATCCTTCTCTGAATATCCCACAGCACATCCTAATGAGGTTCATTCACATCCTCAAAACAAAGGAATGAAACATATTTTCCTTCCTACTGCAATTCAGATTAAGAAAAAGAATCATATCATTAACAACTTCTATCTAGCTCTTCTCTGAATATCCCACAGCACATCCTACTGAGGTTTATTCACATCCTCACCACAAAAGAATGAAACATCCTTTCTTTCTTAATGTAACTTAGACTAAGAGAAAGAACCATCTAATTAACTAGAACATAAAATAATTGACATAAAACACCTTCAATTGTCTTTGCAACATCAAGTATTCCACACCAAAAATTTGCCGACCTTTCATTAATCTTTCAACTTCATACATATAGAGCCAGGGGATGACCATTACAAAGGAAGTTTAATCGGTTCATCTCCCTCTAAATGATAGATGGAAAGAAACCACTTCTGTCGCTAACTAATTACTAGGGAAAAGAAACGGAAAAGAAATGGGGAAGTTAAATCATTTGGCCTCCTTTCCTTTTTCCATCTTTGTCCGATAAGCTTTGGCAGCAACCACTATGGGAACTAATTCTTCATGTCTGGGCACCACATTCGTCACTCTTCGCTCTTTCTCCTTACTTTTCTATTTTCCATGGACTTGCAAAAAATCAGAAACGGGGTGCTCCACTTAGAGAAAATCCACCTATTATAACATTGGGTGCGTTTCTTTGCTTGCAGAAAATCTCTCTACGGGTGAGAACTCCACTTGCGGAGAAAGCAATTTTTAGTTCTCCACAAATACTTTATTTTAATTTCTGAGTCAACATTTAAACATTTCTCTCTTACTCAGAAAATTGAAAAAGTGCTTCGAAAACCTGTTGTGGGGTCCACCACAGCGCTCTTTCTTCTTTTCTGCCTTTGTGGAAAATTACCTTCTTAGGTAGAATTCCGCCACGGAGAAGCTGAATTCTAATTCTCCGCTTTGAGTCTTTTTTGATTCCAAATTTCCTTTTAAACATTTCTCTCTTACTCAGAAAATTGAAAAAGTGCTTCGAAAACCTATTGTGGGGTCCACCATAGCACTCTTTCTTCTTTTCTGCCTTTGCGGAAAATTACCTTCTTAGGTAGAATTCCGCCACGGAGAAGCTGAATTCTAATTCTCCACTTTGAGTCTTTCTTGATTCCAAATTTCCTTGTAACTATTCCTCGGATCCATTTCTATGCTATAGGTAAAAATTCCACTGTCCAAGACCATTTCTTTTCATAACATACTTCTGCAAATATTTCCATTCGTACTAAGTGGAAAATCAACTTCGCTGGTAGAAACCCGCAATGGAGAAGATGATTTCTAAAATTTCACAAGCTCTTGTTTAACTGTTGAATGGAGAATTCCACCAGTGATGATTAGTTCTGCAAGAATCAAAATGATGCGAGAACCCCCAACAGATTAGGCACTAGACTACCCACAGACTTATCATGCGTGAGGGGGAAATCCACCTGGCTAAGGGAATGTGGAGGGAGAAGGGAAAAATGGAAAATCCGATGGTGATTCCCAAATACTTAAAGGACATTGACCTAGACTCAAACGTAATTAAACTTCACTAAGACGCAAAACTTCCACTTTTCTGAAATGGCTACATGTTTAAAAGTGGAGGCAACAAATATACCATAAAAGGCCTCCTCATGAACATTCACATTTATCTTCAACTGAGTATCCAAGTAGGTTGTGACCCGACCTCGGAGAACCTTTGGAAGAACTTCGTTATTCTTTCAAGAGAGGAAATCAAATCTCGATATCCTAGCAAGTTGGCTTGTGTAAAAATAATGCTCAATAGTTATATATTCAAGCTAAAACAAAAAATGTCATTAATATGAAACCCTAAGCATATTAGTGGAAAACGTTTAGATTTCAACCCAAAACAATCATTAAAACATGCCAAACATCTACCATAATTGTACATTTCATTCATGTCATTGATATTCTTCTTCATCCATCTCATCATCAAGATCATTGCGGTCAATGACATCATCACCACTACTATCATCGTCATCCGTCATCTTCATCATCATCATCATCATCATCATCATCATCATCATCCTCATCATCATCATGATCAATAGTAGCATCATCATCTTCTTCTTCTTCATATTCTTCTTTGACTAACTCTCGATCGTGATCATCATCTACATCATCTTCCACTTCTCCCTCTTCCTCGGTATCTTCTTCTGCCATCACATTATACTTTATCAGCCTTCCTCTTGGATCATGTCTAACAAAAAATGACCAACCCAGTTTATGTGGAACCTCTGAGTAAAATACCTTCTCACATTAGCTTTCAAGAACATAGGGCTCTTCTCAGACTGGCTCAAACAACCTTGTATTAATCATTGGAAATCCATTGTCATGTTCAATAACAGTTCTATCAGGATCATTTTTATTAAGTTGTAGTCTGTACCATTTCATGATGAAGAGAACTAATTTGAAGGAATTAAATTCATAGTCAAGTATATCAACCAAAATACCATAGTATCGATTTTGCAACTCTCAAGGATGTAATTCATTTCTAGATGAAATAGTGGTCACCTGGAAGACTGCACTTATCCCAGAATCACAAGTTCTCTTCGTGTCATCCAACTTTTTGATGCAAAATTTATAACCATTTCATAACATAGCCTTGTGGTGTTTCACATATAATAATGTCAAACATGTATAAATTATTGCATCACAAGTTGAAAAACATACACTTGATTCATAAATTTATTAATACCTGGGGATCTCTTAAACCATATGCTAAATCTATTTCATTTTGTGTAACATTGGGATCTCCATTATGATATACTTGTATAACCAATGAAGACACAAATTCCCATTTTAATTTATGACCATACTGTTGACATTGTTCAATCCATACCGTCATCCAATCTTGATTATTTGCAATAAACAAATGTATTGCATCCCACTCTTTAGCAATTGTACAAAAGTAAATATAAGAATTACAATAGATTTATTTTGAAGATTAAGAATTAATCAACTACAATAACATCTCATAATTTATTACCTTTCAATTTCCTAAATCTATCATTGCCCACAAAGTACTCCCCTTCAAATTTTTTAATGGAGTCGAGATCCCAAATGCAATCTATATGGGTCTTTGCTGCAAGATTATGAATATACTGAGTAGCATACACCATCATCTGGTATACCATATATCCCTACACCATAGAACCCTCAGGACATGCTCTTTGTCATACCAAACCCTTCAAAATTTTCAAGTGTCTCTCAACCATCCACATTGACCTAGTCTATATAGGTCCACACAATTCAATCTCCTCAACTTGGTGTATGAGGTAGTGTTCTTGTACATTGAAAAAATTTGAAGGTAAACACTTTTTTATTTCACACATTAGATGAGGAATTCTTTTCTTCCAATATTTTATATCTTAGTTACGGATTTCTTTAGATGACAACCACCTATAAGGGATTCAAGACACAAAAATATATAAATACAATAGTTTACAATATATTACTTATTTGATATATTGAATAAATATCAGTGCTTACCTCATGTATTTTCCAAGATCATATATCTCTTTTTTTATATTATTGTCGAAGTTCTCTGGAAGTGATAGGGGTAGCAAATACTGTAAAAATGATCAACTGATCATTTCATACAATGAAAATTGAATGCAGTTACACAAATATATTGTAAATACAAAAGACTGTGACTTACCTTAATGAAGGTATGCCAATCGTGCATTTTCATCCTTGACCCAAAATTAGTTTTCTTTGATACAAGATTGCTTATATTCACAGAAAATCCTATAGGAATTCTAATTTTTTGTATGAATTCTCTTATGAAATTATTATTTTTCTCTTTTAATAAACAAGGAAGAGCACTTGCATTAATCCAGTATCCATTGCTATTTGATTCAATGATATTTTTCATTTGCATGATTGGAATCATGAATGTCACTTCAAATTTTGCCAAGTTTTTCTTTGTCACGCCTTCCATCCAATATTTTCCACAGTGTCTTGACTATTACATTTTTTTCAATATGCATAGTATCAAACAAATGCACAATTTTTAGTTGTTCATAGTAGGGTAGCCTACTAAATTCTTTGGGATAACATTTTAGTCCCTTTGGAAGCTAGTCAGTGATACCTTCATGAACTTCAAGATCATCAACTACATAATTAGCCAACAAAACACAATCAAAAAATATAATTTTCAAACATCAACCATTAGGTGGAACGATATTACCTCGAATTCTATTATATTCCAACTACCATAGGTGAGGTGTCATTCTTCGGGGCTTTGATGTAGCCTCTTCTTTCCCATTGAAAAGATATTTTTTTGCACTTTGATATTTATGATTTCTCGGGAGGAAGTGCCTATTCTCATCAAACACCTACTTTCTTAAACTTTTGGAATGACGAGATTTCATCTTTGGACCACACATTGGACATGAAAATTTTCCCTTTGTTTGAAGACCTACAAGATAGAGATACAATTGGATTAAATGTGTTAAATTTTAGAATTAGAATTATCACGTACAACTAGAATTCACCATAACATACCACATAAATGTGTCAACCCTAGAACATCATGAATTGTCCACACAAGCATTGCATGGAATTAAAATTTTCTTTGTCCAATTGGTCTAGAGATCTCATACATAGTGAAACCATTCCATAGCACCAACACTCGTAAATAAGAGGCACAATATATACATTCATATCTTTCACTTGTTACTTGCCTAGTTGAATTAACAACAACATCATATAAGTATTGTGGCCATTCAACCCAGGACTTATAATTAAATGTAGATAACTATAAAATAATAAAATACCTAGAACAATCATTGCAAACATAATGTGATCCCTCTTTATTGACATCCATGGAGGAAGATTATTGTTGATAACAAAAACATGCCACACCGAGTAAACAGATCTCATCTCTCCATACAGATTGACACCATCTACTACCAGAGAAAGCCTGAGATTTTGAGGTTCTTCTTTAAAGTGTGGCCACTTTTCCTCTATGTCCATAAATGATGAACCATCCGTAGGAATTCAAATAATGTCATCTTGACTCCTTCTGCGTGCATGGTTATCCATAAATTGTGCCAAGCTATTGCACCTGAATAATTGTTTCAAATGTGGAATAATAGGGATGTAACGAAAAACCTTGCGAGACACCTTTTTTATCATTTGATCATCTCAATATCTGCTCGTATGGAATTCAAGGCATTCTATTGAATTTTCATGTTCTTTATGATAAATAATATGATCTTTGGGACAAGCATCTATTGATTGATACTCTATTCTAATATGTTTCATAGTGGTACATAATTTTTTCTACAAGCGAGGGAGAACATTTGATGGTGATAAAAAAAACTCACCTATCAATCTACAACAAGAAATATAAGTCATTACTATAAATAATATTAATAGTACATGTTTCACCTTTTATAGATGATAATGATGTATATGACAAACCTTATCATATGTGACATTGCTATGTTGGATAAACCATTCATAACCTTTAAATTCACCAACAATAATACATTAGAGAGAAGAATAGATTGGGAGCCTTCATAAAGGGCCGTGTTTGCCTTCTCAAGTAGAGGTATATCACAGAGGATGTCAATGTCATCCTCATCATAATCATCATCAACAGCAACACCAGTAGCACTAGTACCAAATGTGTCAATGATCAATGCATTCATATCATCATCTTTAAATGTGTTTTCTGGTGCATGATCATTATCTTCTATGGGATCATGATCTTCAGCTTCAATAATCACACCTCCATGTTCCTCTATATTCACACCCCCATGTTCCTCTAAGTTGTGGTGGTCCATATCAGGTATGAAACTAGGGAGATCGACCTATATAAAATTGATGATAATAAAACCCCCCTTTAATGTGACCATTCTCCCTACAATGTCTCATTGATGTTTTGATTTTGATTCTTCTTGTCTTTAAGCTGTTACATATCTTGCATGGACAATAACATTTTTCATCGCCTTCTCTTTGAAAGTTAGACAAAAATCTAGTGATTGTCTCCCTATTTTGGTCAAATTCCCTTGTATTATCTTACATGATCCTTAATGTGTATATCTGCAAAAAAATTGGACATGTTGTACTTATGTTTATATCTGCACGTGAGAACTCTTTAGTTGTGAAAAAAATGACATGTTACAGTAGGTTTTATAAATGATATGTTACTTTTTAAATTTAACTTTAGGTTTTATAACTGTACATATGTTTTCTTCGACTCCCCCACATTGTAATCATATTGACAGGTTGATATCAAATTCTATGTCAATATTTACAACATTAAATTGATCATAGTTGGAAGACTCAGACACAAGAAGAATATGAGTATAGCCATTTTTAGAAGAATATGAATGAATGAAAACATACATAAGTGGATGAACATAAATAATGACGGTACCAGACATTGTCTGAAGTAATGAAGTGTTGACCCAGGGTTGAATCCAATATGCTCCTATATGATCCAGAACCTGTAAGGAAGGAAAAGATGGGGTTAGATCCCAAGGATCTAAGCAATGTCTGGCACCCTATTATTGATCCTCATCTACAATTATGCATCCAAAGTAATAACCCACCATGCCCATCAACACAAGGCAATCATGATCAAGCATAATCAATGGAGGGGACATTATCAAGGTCAAATCAGAGGTCAAATTTCATGCCTTGAAATTTTATATATGTACAGTTACAAAATTTCATGCCTTAAAATTTTATAACATAGTTCCTTAGCATTTTATCTTCATATGGCAGCCATGAATTGAGGTAGGCATTCAAGCTTTTTCTTCTCATTAACTCAATTTCATTTTGATGACATTTTTTGATTTAATGGCACAAGCTCACTGTTTAATATTGGCATTGTTTACATATTTGCATTTGGAATGCTTGATGACCCATGAGATTTGAGAGCTAGGGAATCATTGCTATTACCTTCAAGGGATTGTGTGAAGTGTTTGATCTCTCTTTATTTTTTTTTCTATTGATATTCACTATGTGTTACTCCCCGTTTATGATCATTTCATGAGGAAATGTCTTGATGGCTCGCGGGCTGCAAGCTAGGGCATCATGTATTATTTATGAGCTCACTATTTGAGCACCACATGACCCTGTTGTGAGATTTTTTTATTATATACATATACATATACATATACATATATATATATATATATATATACACACACACACACACACATACATATATATATATACACACATATATATATATATATATATACACACACATATATATATATACACATACATATATACACACACACACACACACATACATATATATACATATATATGTATGATGTTATTGTTGTCATTGCATGCTTGATGTTGTTGTGCACCTTATATTGTTTTATACATTATTTATTTCATTGAGACCGTGAGCTTGGCATTTGTAATGTATTTTCTATTATTGGATCAATTTTTCCATGTTGTTGAGGCTATAGATGCATTGAATCACCACTGCCATTCTATTTTGATATCATGCTAGCTTGAAGATCTTGTGAGGTTCAAGATGTGAACCATTGTTTCTTGATAACACATTTAACATTGAACATAGTTCCTTAGCATAGTAAACTATGCTAAGGAACTATGTTATAAAATTTCAAGGCATAAAATTTTATAACTGTACATATATTTTATGAGTATAACTGTACAATAGAAGAACACCCACATGCCTTGGTTGTGATTGGTCTATGAAAGGTTTTGGTTTTCCTTTCCCAATTGAGATTTCATCCTAAGATTCAAAAAGACCAAGGTAATAATAATTATTGAGCATAAATGCATGATTGTGGATCCTCAAGTAGGAGTTGTGATGCAAAGGAAGAACACTTATATGGGTTTACCCACATAAGAACAATGGTTCCATTCATCTTTCTTTCAAGTGCTCTTGGGTTCTTTCCTTGGCCTCTTGGCTTGGGCATCCTACAAGGGTTGAACCAAAATTATGAAGGAAATAAGGACACATAGAACAATAGGTTTGGTGACTTTTAGACTTATGTTCAATCCTTAGTAATGGTTCTTGTTACCATATTTTTCATGCCCATTCCAATTTGGTAACCTAATTACTAGATGAGTGACTACAGTACCCTAGTTTTCATTATTAGATGATCTTGTTTAATTTGTGTTCATTTCATGAAAAGATACATGTAAAGGAAAATTAATTTTTGCATCTAAAGATTACATGTATATATATGCCAAATAACTTGTATATACTATAAAAGGAAAGGAACTAAAAGATAAAATCATCTGGGCTCACACAGGCTGTGAGCATAGCCAAATTTTAGAAGAATATGCAAGAGAACATGCATACATAAGAGGATGAACATAAATAATAAGGGTACCATACATTTCCTGAAGTGATGAATTTTTGACTCAAGTATGAATCCAGTGTGCTCCTATGTGATCCAAAACCTGTAAAGAAAAGAGAGATGTGGGTTAGATCAAAAAGATCTAGGAAATGAATGACATCCTATTACTACTGATCCTCATCTAAAATTATACATGTGCATAGTCAAGACATACACTTTTGAAATAAAAATGGGGAGTACCATAGTGAATATCAACATTGAAACAAATAAAGAGAGATCAAACACTTCACACAATGCCTTGAAGGTAATAGCAACGATGCCCTAGCTCTTAAAGCTCGCGGGTCATCAAGTGTTCCAAATACAAAGATGTAAACATTTCTAGTATTAAACAGTGAGCTCATAAAATAATGCTTGATGCCTGAGCTTGTAGCCCGCAAGCCATCAAGACATTTCCTCATGAAATGATCATAAACGGGGAGTACCACATAGTGAATATCAATATAAAAATAGATAAAGAGAGATCAAACGCTTCACATAATGCCTTGAAGGTAATATTAACAATTCCCTAGCTCTCAAAGCTCACGGGTCGTCAAGCATTCCAAATGCAAAGATGTAAACAATGCCAGTATTAAATAGTGAGCTCATAAACAATGCATGATGCCCCAGATTGCAGCCCATGAGTCATCAAGACATTTCCTCATTAAATGGTCATAAATGGGGAGTACCACATACTGAATATCAACAAAAAAACAAATAAAGAGAGATTAAACACTTCACACAATTCCTTGAAGGTAATAGAAACATTGCTCTAGCTCTCAAAGCTCGTAGGTCATCAAGCATTCCAAATGCAAAGATGTAAACAATGCTAGTATTAACATTCATATTGTGTCATTAAATCAACAAATGCCATCAAAATGAAATTGAGTTAATGAGAAGACAAATCTCGAATGCCTACCTCAAGTTATGGCTATCATATGATTGGCCAGTGCTCTATTTGTTATATACATATACATATATACATACATATATATACATATATATGTTAGTAATAACTCAGAGGGGGGGTGAATGAGTAGCTTCAAAAATTATCCTTTAAACTTTAACCACCAATCAATAAACCTTAGATTATTAAGTCCCTACAAGATGCATGCCATGAAATACTAATAATGATTTAACTGTCTGTCAGTTTTCCTTGTCTGTCCTTATTCTCCTTGATTACCGATAAGCAGTAAAACTTTTTATCGACACTCAGTAAATATGCAGAGTATACCAATCAATCCAGAAATGCATATGTGAAATGTAAAACAAGAAAGTAATAACCATACACACATAACACATGGATTTTAATGTGGAAACCCTGTTAAGGGAAAAACCACTGGGACCGGTACCCCAAATTTTCACTCTTCTAAAGTGAGCCCTGTTAGGAGCCAACCCTGTTAAAGGTTACAAACACACTGTTAGGTGTGACCTTGTTGGAGGATTTTAATATGAGTCTATCACTTGATATCAAGCATGCATATGCTACCAATATTGATCAACCTCTATGGGAACAATAGGTATCTGGCATATCTGGTGCTACCTAACTACATAAACCTCCTTCTTAGACTGTGTTTTGGTATCGGGAACTCAATGCTATCTTCATGATAAACTTTTTGGAAACCTGTTAGGATATACCTCAATTATAGAAGACTGTTAAGTCCTGCTCTGTTAAGAGACTTGATGCTTCAATGGTTAAACTAAAACATAATGACCTATTTCTAATGCAACTTGAATTGCAGATTTTTAGATCTATTTAAGTACATTACATCTCTGATCAATGTATCAATCCAATTCTTTGTGCTCCACACTTTCTGCTCTGTGATGTTGTGCTTCACTGTTCGTCGGTGTCTGTAGAATTCTTTAGCTCTTGTTCATCTTGATTGATCAGGACTATATGAAGTTATCCTTCATCAGTTTCTCTTCAATATCCTCTTTCTATTCACTCCCCTTCCCATGTATGTGATTGTGGAAATGAATTATGCTTGTCTCTTATATAGACATGATATTCTTGTTTCTTGATTCTTGATTCTTGATTCTTGATTCTTGGCGTGAAAAACAATCCAGCCAATCTAATTTAAAGCTTTAACTCCTAATTTATCTTGTACTTATCTTCTTTCCAACTATACAAATATTCTTTAAATCAATTACTTAACTATCGCCAAATAAAACAAATAAAACAACTAGTTAATTCTATCCTTAAGCTCTGCCAGTTAGATATTTTGTCATTTTCTTAACTTTCTATTTTGTCGGTCAACTCTGCAGTTAGTCGTTAGTGATAACTACCAGTTCCATCAGTGTGACTCTAGTCAGCTTCAAGATCTCCGTTCATTGGGAATCATTGTTGGAAATATTCAGGACTAACAGAGTTACTGAGAGGGGAGGGGTGAATCAGTAACACTTAAAACTTTAAAGTATTTCTGCACTTTTATATTGTTTAGCCATTCATTCATCTAATCTACTGCAATCATGAAAATGTAAACATTCATAACACATAACACAAAGATTGGTAACCCAAAAACCTTCCAAATAGAAAGTAAAACTGGGGTGGGGATGGTACCCACAAAACTTTGGTACTGCAGTATAAAGTTGGCCGGTTAAGGCTTACAATGATCACTTCTGATGATCTGCCCTGTTAGAAGCAATTTGAACTGCTAGGTCCACCTTGTTAGAGGATTTACAAACATACAATGAAGTATGCACT
>MU225854.1:1289296-1331870 GCA_018584345.1 Thuja plicata | reverse complement strand
AACTGTTTGATCGGTGAGCTTTACTGAATGCTCGGTATAGGCTGTGGGCTGAGTGATGAGCTCGGTAAGCATTCAAAACTGAATAAGTGTTTTCACTAAGTGCATTCACTGATGCCAAATGTATCATGATTCCAACAATCATTGGATTTTACTCGTTGGGAAACTATATTTTTAGCTCATCGAGTATCACTATGATTTTGCTTCGTCGGGCAATACTATCTTCTGCTCGTCGGGTATCACTATGACTTTTGTTCTTTTCCTTTGCCGATGGTGTGCACTCTGTTAGTGTTGTCTGTCACTTAGTGAATACTTGACTTTTATACATATCTGAAAGCATAACCTTTGTTCCATTGATTCTCTGAAGTCTTTGGTATTATGTACATGACCGTACAAATTAGATCAAGTTGACATCAATGACAATACAAACCATTAACTAATTTAATGTCTTGCATTATCTTCAACTTAACATTATCAAACATTCAATCAGTTACATGTCATCAATCTCTCCCTTTGGCATTGATGGAAACATACTATATCATCACACTATACTATTTCTAACACAATATGAAATATAACAGTTGAGATTCATCAGATTACCAAATAATTTGTTTTGATAATTGATAAAAATGTCTAATCGCCGGTAAGCTTTGTGTTAACTTAGATTTGATTCTTGCATCTTTCTGTGTTTCTTGTTCTGATGTGTTGCATCCTTCCCTTGTGAAAATATCTCTCTTTTGACTATTCTTGTTCTTTGATGTCTTTGTCTTTTGTCAGCAACTCTCCCTATGGATATGATCTCTCCCTGTTGGAGTAATCTAATAATGGATAATCTTTCTTCTTTTTCTGAAGACTGTGATAATATGGAACCTTTCTCTCCCTTTGACAATAATGCCAAACAAATATCTCACAGATATCTGACATTAATTTCAAGTGATCTTTTCTCTTGATCCATAATATATTCCTTGAATTTTCCTTATCCATCAACAATACATCAATATGATCTGGTGGTCGATTCTGATATATACCTTTCTGTATATAGATGTATCTTTGAAGTTCATCTTGTTGCTTGCATCAACATGAATGATATTCTAATAATATATAGGTTGATGCAACCTTCAGTCCTTTATTGACTGGTAGACAAGGGTTTGACCCCTAGTCTCTTTCTCAGGCACTCAAATGTGTCCTTGGGTAGTGGCTTGATGAAGATATTGACCAACTGTTATTTAGATTACACATACTCAAGTATCACCTCTTTTTCTTGAACTTGTTCTCTTAAATAATGATACTTGATTTCAATGTGTTTAGTCTTGGAAAGCATGACTGGATTCTTGGAAATGTTTATTGCACTGGTGTTATCACACTAGATAATCACTGGTTCTGAGATCTTCATATGCATACCTTCCAGCAACTATTTGATCCATGTAATATTTGAGCAGTTTGTAGTAGCAGCAACATATTCTTCTTCTATAGTAGACTGAGAGATGCATCCTTGCTTCTTGCTAATCCATGTGACAATTCTGTCACCCATAAAGAATGCTCCTCCAGTTGTGCTCTTCCAGTCATCAAGATTTCTAGCCTAAATAGCATCTGTAAACACCTTAAGTTCAAATTTTCCTTCTCTTCTATACCATAAGACAAATTCCTTAGTATTCTTTAGATATCTTAGAATTCTTTTCACAACAGTCATATGTGATTCCCTGGGGTTACCAAAAAATCTAGCAACAATTCCTATTGCATGTGCAATAGCTGGTCTAGTGTGTACAATATACACAAGTTTTCCAATCATTGATCTATACAAAGTCTGATTTACCTCTGTTGTCTTGTCTTCCTTTGTTAATTTGCATCCAGTAGCCATCAGTGTTCCATCTGGTTTGGAATCTTCCATCTTGAATATTTTCAGGACCTCTTTGATGTATTTGGACCGTGTAATAAAAATACCTTCACTTTGTTGAATGATCTATAGACCAAGAAAGAACTTGATCTCACCAAACATAGACATCTTGGATTCTTTTCTCATCTCATCAGCAAATGACTTACATAGTATATCATTGCCTCCAAATATGATGTCATCAACAAATATTTCAGCAATCAAAGTGTTAGCATCAGTATCTTTTTTCAAATAAAGATTAATGTTTTCACTAGTCCTTATGAATCCAATACTTATTAGATAGGAATGAAGTCATTCATACCAGGCTCTAGGAGCTTGTTTTAATTCATACAAGGCTTTGTGAAGTCTACATACCATGTTCCTCCTGTCTGGATCTACAAACCCTTCTGGTTGCTCAATGTATACCTCTTCTTCAAGTATTCCATTTAGGAATGCTGACTCAACATCCATTTGATATACCTTGAATCCTTTGTACACAACATAAGAAAGTAGTATTCTTACTCCTTCTAGCCTAGCAATAGGTGCAAAGGTTTCTCCATAGTCTATACCTTCCTCTTGTGCATACCCCTTGCATACTAGTCTTTCTTTGTTCCTTGTCACTTCTCCATTCTCATTCAGCTTATTCCTAAATATCCATTTTGTACCCATGACATTTTGGTCATCTGGTCTTGGCACAAGTGACCATGTTTTTTTCTTCTCAATCTTCTCAATCCCATCATTCATAGCACTTATCCATTCTTCATTATCTAGTGCAGCATTGAAAGATTTTGGGTCAAACTCACAAATTAATCAATTTGAGTTTAAAGACTTACTTCTTGTTCTTGTACTATCTTTCTTATCTCCTATGATCTGGTCCTCTAGATGGTTCCTTCTTACATATCTTTCAAGTATAGGTACAACTCTTTGTGTATCAGCTTGTTCTTCAGTACCTTGCACATTATCTTGTTCATTATCCTGACTGTCGGTAACAACATTCTGACCGTTGGTTGCAATATTCTATTGTTCTAGAATTAAGCATTGTTGCTCAGGTAGAGTGTTGAGTTCTTCACAATATACAAACTTGTTGTAGTCCTCTGGTTCTTTTGTGCTTTCCAGCTCATTCTTTTCTGCAAATTCATCAATATTTACATTTTCACTTTCATTTATTTTGTTAGAAGCCTTGATAAGACATTTAAAAGCTTTGCTTTTGGTAAAATACCCCAGAAAAATACCTTCATCACTTTTGGCGTCAAGATTTCCATTTCTATCATCCTTTAAGACATAACATTGACTACCAAAGATCTTGAAGTAACTTACATTGGGTGTTTTATCATACCATAGCTCATAAGGTGTCTTCTTTGTGTCCTTCTTCAATTGTACTTTGTTAAGTGTATAAACAGCAGTGTTGACAGCTTCCCTCTAGAATATTTGGGTGATGCCTTTCTCTATCATCAGTGTTCTTGCACAATCAACCATTGATGTGTTCCTTCTCTTAGCAATCCCATTTTTCTATGGTGTCCTTGGTGTAGAAACCTATCTTTCTACACCATGCTCATTACAGAAATTAGTGAATTCATCTGATATAAATTCTCCTCCTCTATCTGATCTTAAACATTTTAGATCCTTACCACTTTGTTTTTCTACCACAACCTTATACCATTTAAACATCTTGAATGCTTTAGATTTTTCTTTTAGAAACACGACTGTCATGATCCTAGAGTAATCATCAACAAAGAGAATAAAACATCTATCTCCATAATAAATTTTTTTCCTCATAGGTCCACGTAAATTAGTATGGACTAATTCTAGAATATCATCAGATGTATGGGTTTTACTTTTGAAACTAGACTTTGTCATTTTACCTTTTTGAAAATTTTTGCACATGATGTTGTCTCACTTTGTCATCATCGGTAAGCCTCTTACACTTCTTCTTCTGCTTGTTTTCATCATGTTGTCAAAATTCACACGACACAATATTTTGTGCCACAACCACATGTCTTTTTTTATAGTCATTAAGCAAGTGGTGTTAGTGTCATTCAAATAGAATAAGTTACCTTTAGTTTGTTCACTAGTACCAATCTGTTTTCCTGATTCATTGAAGATCTTTGCCTTCTTGTTTTCAAATTCTATTCTGTGACCTGAATTATTCAGCTGAGAAACACTCAATATATTATAATTCAATCCTTTTACCCAATAAGCATTTTCACATTTAATCAGGTTATTCAGCATTATTTTTCCTTTACCTTCAACCAAACAAGGTGTATCATTTCCCATTCTTACTGTACCACCATTATAATATTCAAAAGTGTTAAAATTTTCTTTGTCATAGGTCATATGGTGAGTGCAGCCACTATCTATAATCCAGATATCATTATTACTAACCTTAGATATGAGTGCATTTTCTTCATACCTTTAATCTTCATCTGAATCATCCTTCACAGCAACAAATACCATCTTGATGTCATCATCAGGTTCGGTGTCAGTATCTTCATCTTTGCAAGTAGCTAGGTAGCTAGCCTTTTTGCATTTATCCTTGTAGTCTCGGGTATCCTTTCTTTATGATTGTCGGTAACCTTTGTAATCTTTGTTATCACCTCCGTCATATTTCTTCTTAAAAGATCTATCATTACCTTTGTCATCTTTCCTTCTGTTAGGACATCTTGCATCAAAGTGTCCAATCTCTTTACAATTAAAACATACAAGTGGTAACTTGCCTTTGTATTTACCTTTGCCTCTTTGCATTCTCCTTTCCATGAGTGCTTCTATTTCATCTAGATATTCTTCTTCAATTTCACTTTCACTATCTCTTCTAGATGTGTGTCTCTGATTGGATTTGCTTATTTTCATAGAAGACTTAAATGCAGACTCTAAACTTGGTAAGACACTATTTTCAAAGTTATTCATCTCAAATGAAATTATTCTACCAATTAAACTATCAAGAGTAACTATATTGTTTGCTACTACTCTCATTTCTTGAATAGATGAAACTCTAATAGCATATACAGGCAATAAGATTCTTAAGATTTTACTTACCACTCTTTCTTCTTCAAGTGTACCTCCAAAACCTTGTATATAATTGACTACTTTTATTCTTGTGTTGTACTATGTGATGTTTTCTCCTTCTTTCATTTTGAGATCATCAAACTTTCCTCTAAGGCTTTCTGCCTTGGCTCTCAGAACATTTGTATCTCCTCCATGAACAAGCTTTAGTTTGTCCCATATTTTGTTTGCAATTTTGCAGTCCTTGACATCTTCAAATTTAGCATCAGAGAGTGAGGAAGAAAGCTCTATAACCATGTAGTTATGCTCATTCTTCTCTCTCAATTGATCTACTATCAATACTCTTGTAGGCAACACATAGTCAATATCTAAGTATTGAGTAACATCATTACCAATACCTGATAAGTGGAGTGATGCGGAGAAAATCTCTACATTCTCACAACTTGGCTTACTCTCCATTGACTCCTTCATTTTCCTAAATCTCCATCTAGATTTCACATAATATCCTCATACCATTATCATATACGTCTACAAAAGACGTTCATCATCTTTTCAAATCGATCCTTGTCTCTCTTGGGTCACCGACCAACAAGAGAGACCAAGCTTCCATCTCTAAAAACTCTTCAACTATCTTTCTTCATTATGCATCGTACCCTATGCTCATTAGTTCAGTGTTTAATTACTGCTATTACATACCGTGCGGGTTCCTCATGGACCAAGTTGATCCCACCATCACGTGGGTCTGGCACAACTCGGGTCTGTCATCAAAGATGCATATACATGTTATGCCGCCACCTCTTCTAATTCACAATGTTGAATTCATAACATAAGAGTCTTTTATTGTCGTAGGGGAATGATCTTCATATCATTCGGTTACAACCATGAACACAAGACTCTACGCATGGAGATCTTTTACTCTTGAGTCTCATGCGACATATGACTGTCAAAAATGCTATCTTACGGTTTTTGCGCGGGTGTAACCACTTCACCACCTTTTTTGAAACTCTGCAGGGCTCGACACTAATAGAAAATGCATGCAAATGGTTTCTTGAAATCTTACTGAACTTATAACCATTCACAAAACTAAAAATCAGCTTCATTCTTTCATGTAAAGAACCATAACCGAGTGCAGATAAAAACTAACAAGAATCGATAAAGAGAGACCAAAACATTATTAAAACACAAAACACAAATCCCCATTATAATTTACTTCCAGACTTACAAACATATGGCTCTCTGGCGACAGCCAGAGAGCCTTTTCAAAATCTCCCTATTCTCTTTCAGAACCGTATTCTTTTCACTTCCTGTGGATTCTCTCTATCTGCACTGTCTTACACTTTTATCTCTATTTAAAGAGATTTTGTAACTGACTCTTTTTAATGGATTCTGTAACTAACTTCCTTTTTACTGATTACATTCTTATCTGTTAAGAGATAATTCATTTTCAGTTACAACTATTCATGACCGTTTATATTCCCATTTTTCCTTTTCGTTACAAATGTCCCATAATCTCTGTTTTTATCAAATTGATTACAATGCTCACTAACAGCTCATAAACATTTAAAAAGATTTAATAAAGAACCCGTGACTTAAATAACATAAACTTCCAAAATGGTGGTGCCTCCACACCATGGAATCTTATCCTACTTTTCCATGAAGCAAAGTTTTCTTTTTTCAACTTGGGCACATCTCATCTATTCATCTTGTGATCTTTACTTAGCTCTTGAAACCTTCCTTCTAAGCACACAAGCTCTGATACCAATTGTTAGTAATAACTAAGAGGGGGGGGGGGTGAATCAGTGGCTTCAAAAATTATCCTTTAAACTATAACCACCAATCAATAAACCTTAGATTATTAAGTCCCTACAAGATGCATGCCATGAAATACTAATAATGATTTAACTATCTGTCAGTTTTAATTGTATGTCCGTATTCTCCTTGATTACTGATAAGCAGTAAAACTATTTACTGACACTCAGTAAATATGCAGAGTATACCAATCAATCCAGAAATGCATATGTGAAATGTAAAATAGTAAAGTAATAACCATACACACATAACACATGGATTTTAACGTGGAAACCCTGTTAAGGGAAAAACCACTAGGATCGGTACCCCAAATTTTCACTCTTATGAAGTGAGCCTTGTTAGGAGCCAAATCTGTTAAAGGTTACAAACACACTATTAGGTGTGACCTTGTTAGAGGATTTTAATATGAGTCTATCACTTGATATCTGGCATGTATATGCTACCAATATTGATCAACCTCTATGGGCACAATAGGCATCTAGCATATCTGGTGCTACCTAACTACATCAGCCTCCTTCTTAGACTATGTGTCAGTATCAGGCGCTCAATGCTATCTTCATGATAAATTTTTTGGCAATCTGTTAGGATATACCTCAATTATAGAAGACTATTAAGTCCTACTCTGTTAAGAGACTTGATGCTTCAATGGTTAAACTGAAACACAATGACCTATTTCTAATGCAACTTGAATTGCAGATTTTCAAATCTAATTAAGTACATTACCTCTCTGATCAATGTATCAATCCAATTATTTGTGCTCCACACTTTCTTCTCTATGATGTTGTGCTTCACTCTTTGTCAGTGTCTGCAGAATTCTTTAGCTCTTCTTCAACTTGATTGATCAAGACTATATTAAGTTATCCTTCATCAGTTTCTCTTCACCATCCTCTTTATATTCACTCCCCTTCCCGTGTATGTGATTGCGAAAATGAATTATGCTTGTCTCTTATATAGACATGATATTCTTGTTTCTTGATATTTGATTCTTGGCGTGAAAAACAATCCAGCCAATCTAATTTAAAGCTTTAACTCCTAATTTATCTCATAGTTATCTTCTTACCAACTATATAAATCTTCTTTAAATCAATTACTTACCTCTAGTCAAATAAAACAACTAGTTAAGTCTATCCTTAAGCTCTGCCAGCTAGATATTTTGTCATTTTTTTAACTCTTTGTTCTGTCGGTCAACTCTGCAGTTAGTCATTGGTGATAACTGCCAGTTCTATTGGTGTGACTCCAGTTAGCTTCAGGATCTCCATCCATTAGGCATCATTGGATTTTACTCGTCGGGCAACTCTTATTTTATCTCGTCGGGTATCACTATGATTTTTCTCCGTGGGCAATACTGTCTTTTGCTCGTCGGGTATCACTATAACTTTTGTTCTTTGCCTTTACCGATGGTGTGCACTCCGTCGGTGTTGTCTGTCACTTAGGGACTACTTGAATTTTATGCATTGCTGAAAGCATAACCTTTGTTCCATTGATTATCTGAAGTCTTTGGCATTATGTACATGACTATACAGATTAGATCAAGCTGACATCAATGACAATACAAACCATTAACTGATTTAATGTCTTACATTATCTTCAACTTGACATTATCAAACATTCAATCAGTTGCATGTCATCAACATATATACATATACATATATACATACATATATATACATATATATGTATGATGTTATTGTTGTCATTGCATGCTTGCTTCTGTTGTGTATATGGAGTTTCCTAATATTAACATTACTAGCAAGCTCGAAACCATAAATGGGGCATATGCTTTAGATAGATTATTGGTCCCATTAGGTAAAGAAATACATTTAAACACTAAAAATATACCCCTATGATTGCAAATACACATACCACATCCAAACTTGCCAGGGTTTCCTCATGCAGAGCCATCAAAATTTAACTTTAGAGCATGATTATCAGGAGGAATCCATCTAACTTTTGAATGATCTCGCTTCTATTTGCTGCTATTTTGGATCATAAATGGAGGGGTGTGAATCAAATTCAATAAATTAAGAAAATTATGATCCCAATTTGTGAAGTTGTAATTGCAAATTTTATATTTAACATGTGATTTAACCACCTCTAAAATGGATTGCTCCAGTTTTTAATAACAACTTCCACTGGTGAAGCATAATTTCTAAAGATTCTCTTGTTATGTTCCCACTAAATAGCCCAAACAATCATATCTTGTGCATAGAGCCAAATACATGAGAAGAAAGATATGGAATGAAGAATGGGATATGATTGGAAAAATCCCACAAATTGTTCAGAAATAGCATTGGAGATGTTCAATTTGCCCACCACATGTTGCCAACAAGTTTGAGAAAAGGGGCATAATAATGGTAAGCGATCAATATTTTCAAATTGTGCATGATATAACACACACTGAAAATGTTGGGAAATATTGAATTTATGAAGGCGGTCACTACTCAGATTCCTTTTGCTAATTGCTAGCCAAGCGAAACATCATGCCTTTGGTAGAATCACTTTGTTCCAACATAGGATATATGTCTATTGTTTAGTCATGTTTTTCTCTATTAGAAAGAGGGCCTTATACCCATATTTAATACTATAATCACCATTTTATGATGGGGCCCAAACTACATATTTTCCCTAGCCAATTCTTTTCCCTTTTTTGCTTATTTTGGAACAACAAGAGAATTATTTTATTTTTATTTTTTTGGGGAAAGAAGGAGCTTTATTTGTTTGACAAACACAAACACAAACACATGATCTGATTAATATTATAGATAAAATTACCAAAAATGTGGTGTTTCCATTGTTCTACTGATTTTTTATAACTAAATGTTTTCCATGACCAGTTCATTTTTTTTGTTAAGGCTGTCTATTTGTCAATCAACAAATAGATCTACTAACTTGTCTTTGTCTTTTAGTTTTAACATGTTGCTGAACTTGGGCTATTTTTTCCTCTATTTTTCCCAATAGTGTTGGGTCAAGATTTTTCACATGTCATTTTGTCTTTGTTTTGATGGTATTTTAATGACATGTATTTTAATATTTTTATGCATTAAGAAACTATTATTTGTTGTGATGGTATTCATATGACATGTATTTTAAATTTTCTATGCATTTAGAAACTATCATCTTAGACAACTCCTACTAAGGTGTCCCTACCAAAGTGTGCAAAAGAAACATACATTAATTAAAACTATAGATGAAGTACCAATAATATGATAGGGTATACCATATATTATTTTATACACTATTTATTTCATTGAGACCGTGAGCTTGGCATTTGTAATGTATTTTTTGTTATTGGATCAATGTTGCCATGTTGTTGAGGTTGTAGATACATTGAATCACCACTGCCATTCTATTTTGATAACATGCTAGCTTGAAGATCTTGTGAGGTTCCAAATGTGAAACATTGTTGCTTGATAACACATTTGACACTGAACATAGTTGCTTAGCATAGTAAACTATGATACGGAACGATGTTATAAAATTTCAAGGCATGAAATTTTATAACTGTACATATATTTTGTGAGTATAACTGAACAACAGAAGAATACCCACATGCCTTGGTTGTGATTGGTCTATGAAAGGTTTTGGTTTGCCTTTCCCAATTGAGATATCATCCTAAGATTCAAAAAGACCAAGGTAATAATAAGTCTTGAACATAAATGCATGATTGTGGATCCTCAAGTAGGAGTTGTTATGTAAAGGAAGAACACTTATATGGGTTTACCCACATAAGGAAAATAGTTTCATTCATATTTATTTCAAGTGATCTTGGGTACTTTCCTTGGCCTCTAGACTTGGGTATCCTATAGAGATTGAAGCAAAATTATGAAGGCAATAAGGACACATAGAACAATAGGTTTGGGGACTTTTAGACTTATGTTCAATACTTAGTAATGGTTCTTGTTACCATATTTTTCATGCCCATTCCAATTTGGTAACCTAATTACTAGATGAGTGACTACAATACCCTAGTTTGCATTATTAGATGAACTTGTTTAATTTTTGTTCATTTCATGAAAAGATACATGTAAAGGAAAAGAAATTTTTGCATCTAAAGATTACATGTATATATATGCCAAATAACTTGTATATACTATATAAAGGAAGGGAACTGAAAGATAAAATCACCTAGGCTCACACAAGCCATGAGCATAGCCAACTTTTAGAAGAATATGCAAGAGTAGAGACATACATAAGAGGATGAACATAAATAATAAGGGTACCAGACATTGCCTAAAGTGATGAATTTTTGACCTGGGTATGAGTCCAGTGTGCTCCTGTGTGATCCAGAACCTGCAAATAAAAGAGAGATGGGGGTTAGATCAAAAATATCTAAGAAATGAATGGAATCCTATTACTACTGATCCATATCTACAATTATGCATGTGCATAGTCAAGCCATTCACTTTTGAAAGAAAAACAGGGAGTACCACATAGTGAATATCAACAACAAAACAAATAAAGAGAGATAAAATACTTCACACAATTCCTTGGAGGTAATTACAATGATTCCCTAGCTCTCAAAGTTCACAGTTTATCAAGCATTCCAAATGAAAATATGTAAACAATGCCAGTATTAAACAGTGAGCTCATAGGTAATGCATGATGCCCTAGCTTGCAGCCCACGAGCCATCAAGACATTTCCTCATGAAATGATCATAAATGGGGAATACCACATAGTGAATATCAACAGTAAAACAAATAAAGAGAGATCAAATGCTTCACACAATTCCTTTAAGGTAATAGCAATGATGCCCTAGATCTCAAATCTCGTGGGTCATCAAGCATTCTAAATGTAAAGATGTAAACAATGTCAATATTAACATTCATATTGTGTCATTAAATCAACAAATGACATCAAAATGAAATTGATTTAATGAGAGGACAAAGCTCAAATTCCTACCTCAAGTTGTGGCTGCCATATACCAAGGTTCCAATCTTCCACAGTTAGGGCCCTCTTCGCAGACAATGGTATGCGATAACAAAAATTAGAAATGGCCCTTTCTTTTTTTCTTTTTTTTTTATAATTGCGCGGGTGTCAAAATTATGACGGTATTGTCACTATTATGAAGACATCGGGGGCACTTGGAAAAAAAACACAAAAATACACACAAATGGTAGTGTCATCAAAATTTGACCCCAAATGTTGTAGTGATTATTTATGTTATCTTTATGAGTTGTTCGAGTGATTTATAAGAGTTTAAATATGCCCATTCAATTTGTTCAACATAATACATTTGATGAATGTAAAGCATCTACTCCTTTACATCTCAACATAATCAAATTAAATTATTATTTTGAAGACTTTTATAAATTTCCTATTGATCTATCATGAGGTTTAGAGACCAATGTTGAAGGCAATATCTTGGAGGGGACTATGCCTTCTAGAATTTATGTTCATTGGTGAGTTATGCTTCCATATTTTTCATGCATGCCTATTAAACTATCATGGTTTATTTTGTGTTTCTTGTCAACACATTGTCCATGCCACTATATTATCCTTTTGCAATACAAAAACAAGCCATTCAATATTTTTCTTTTTAGTTTAGTGGTTCTTCTAATTTTAGCACATTTCTTTGAACCCTTTGTTGATTAACTGATGGAGATGATGAATACTGAGTGATAAAGAGTATACATATTTATAGAAATGGTTAGATAAGTTATTATTTCGTCATTGATGTCAAGCAAACTATTTACTAGTTTTTTTTGAGTTACCATATCATACAAAGGAGAGGTTAAATGGATGACAAATACAGATCAAAAAATGATGAATTAATGTTGATATAGTTGTTTGCTACTATATATTTAATGTTATCAAGCCGGTAAACTTGATTGATTAAGTCATAAATTTTAAAGAGTTAAGTTATGACTAAAAAGAGTTACTCTACCGAGATAGACTGATTCAGTTGGTATAGAGTTGTATTGATCAGTTTCTAGTTACCGAGCACCAAGCACCAAGTAGTAAACGAAGTTAGTTACCGGGTTGAAAAGCAAATTACTAAGTACAAGATATTCATTGTAAATGATGATAAGATCAAATTTAATACAAGGCTATAATGACCTGGATGTAGATAAGAATTAAAGGAAGTTTGTTAGAATTTCTACGAGTGAGAAAATTCAATGAGAATATCTAAGGCAAAGATCAAGTGGTTAAACATGATTATGTGAGTTCCGAGAAAATTTCAAGTTGTGAGGTAAAATTGAAACAGTTTATCAAGTTAAGATTTATGAAGAAGATGATTGAACGACTGAGCACAAATGATGGAAAAAATAAGCAAGGAGATTAAGAGGCAAAAGTATGTCTATATAAATGATGAGAAATTAACAGAGATTATGATTCTAGAGAATTAAAACAAGAAGAAAAAAAAGTTGAAGAACAAAGTTACCGAGCAAAACAAAGAATAAGGAAGAGAAGAATCTACAGTCTGAAACAAAGACAAATGGATTATGTGATGCCAGTATTCATGTGAGCATAAAGGATCTGACACAAGAAAAAGTTAGTTGCTATATTTACATATCAAATTTTTACTGTTGCTTATTAGCATTTTTAACAGATAAAATCTCTTAACTGAGTGGGTTTAATAGTCCTATTTGTAAATCCTAGACGTAGGTGACATTCCAAAAAAAGTGTTTAAAGTCCTCTAGCAAGACCACTCCTAATAGGGTGAAGATCTTAATCGATCTGAGGGAAATCCCTTAACAGGGTCATATTTAGCAAATGTGTTTGTAATCTTTAATATGATAAGTTCTTAACCAAGCGTACTTCATAAAGGTACATTTTTATTGTGGGTCACAATTCCCATAGATTTTTTTCCCAAATTGAGTTTCCTCATTAAATCTGGTATCAACTGAGTTAAATCTGTATTTACTAAGTTTGAATGATTGATTTTCATATTATGAGATGTATGGTTGTTTAAGTTATTAATTTATTTGGTGAATCGGTTGTTACTATATTCAGTGCTACCGAGTGAATCAGTGAGTTGATTTTTAAGTGTTTAAGTTTGATTTGGTCTAATTCACCCCCATCTCAGTGGGACCAACAATTGGTATCAGGGCATTGGTTATCTAAAGTATTAAGTTTAAAAGGACTTGAGTCAAGATTTAAAGATGTATAAGAGGGAAGCACCAAAGTTGAATAGGGAACATTTCTCTACATGGAAAAGTAGAATGAGATTGCATGTGTCTAGTATAGGAGAATATGGACTTCATTTTCTTGATAATGAATATGTTGCACTGACTACTACATCTTTGACAATCAGTGAGAAAAGATAGAAGCAAGAACAAACACAAGTTATGATTGAGATAGATTCTACACTTATCGATCAAGAATATGATGACCCTAATGGATTTACTACTTGAAAAAAAAATGTGGGATAAACTTATTTTGACCTATGGTGGAGATCAGCATGTTCAGAAAGAAAAAGAAGAAAGTATAGGAGGAAGATTTGATTCAATGAGAATGAAAGATGGAGAAAACATAATACAATACGTCACTAGACTTAAGGAGATTGTAAATTCTATCAGAGGAGCTAGTGGAGCCATAACAGAGGAAGATGTTACAAGTAAAATTTTGATAACCCTACTTTTGAGTTATGCTATTCGAGTATCTGTTATGTAAGAGTTGACATCCATTCCTCAGATGAATGTTTCTCTTGATGCTACTATTGGTAAGTTGGTTACATTTGAGATTAATGATTTTGATAATAATTTACCTGCTACATCTAAGATTGAGTCTGCATTTAAGGCATATTTGAATATAGGAAGCTCTAAGGATTCTATACCCAATTATTGATATTTGAGCAGTGCTAGTGAGAGATTTTATAGCTATCAGAGTGGTTTGGAAGAATTATTTTTTGTAGATGAAAAGAACGAGAGAGAGTTTGAAGCTTTGTTGGCTAGAAGGATACAAAGAGGCAAAGGAAAATACTGAGGTAAATTACCCTTGAAATGTTTTAACTATAACAAGATTGTTCACTTTTCATATAACTTCCCTGAGAAAGATAATGAGGAGAAGAAGGACAACAAAGATAAGGACAAAAAAGAAAACAAATTTAGGAGATTCAGAGACTATAAAACAAAGGTAAGAAATATTTTCATATTGCTAATGAAGATTTAAGTGATGATGATTTAGATGATAGTGATAGAAAAGAAGTTGTTTATGTTGCTATTCAAGACAATTCTGATGAAGAAGAACTAAGAGCCCTAATATTATAGGTAAGTAAGAATGAAACATGGATTATAGATAGTGGTTATTCACATCACATGACTGGCGACATACTTAATTTTATTTCCTTGGAAAAGCATGATGGAGGATAAGTTAGATTTGGTAATGATGCTCCATACACTGTAAAAGGAAAAGGTTCTATAATACTATTGGATAACACAAGATGTGATGATGTTTATTGGGTTGAAGGATTACAATATAATCTGTTGAGTGTTGCATAGTTAACTAACATAGGTCACTAACTTGAATTTCAACATGGAAGAGTGAAAGTTTTTTATAAGAAAGAAAATTTGATTGCTACTAGAGAACAATCTAAAGGTAATTTATTTTATCTCGATACTTCTATGAAGAATTTCCTGTATGCTAAAGTTGAGGATGTTTGGCTATGGGAAAAAAGGCTTTGTCATGTTAATTTTGACAACTTAATCAAAGTGAGTAAAAAGAATTGAGTAAGAGGATTATCAAGACTAGAGAAACCTGAGAATGATATGTGCAGAGAATATCAAATGGTTAAGATGACTAAATATATTTTTTCAAGAAAAACTTATGTTACACGAGGAATTTTGGATTTAGTTCATACTGATTTATGTGGACCCATGAGAACTCAAAGTTACTATGGAGACATATATTTTATTCTATTTGTGGATGATTATTATAGAATGATGTATGTAATGTTTTTAAAATAAAAATATGATGTATTTCAAATGTTTAAGTGGTATAAGGCCTGAGTTGAGAAAGAAACTGGAAGACAAATGAAATGTCTGAGATCTGATAGAGGAGATGAGTTTACATCTAATGAGTTTCAATTGGTTTATAAAGAAAATGAAATTAAGAGACAAATGTCAGCACCAAGGAAACCACAACAAAATGGTATTTTTGAGAGAAGAAATATATCTATTATTTATTGTGGTGGAACCCATGTCTGCAAATCAATTTGTATCCATAATCAGTCAAGGAAGTAACTCTTTACATTTATCTATTTATCTTCTATAGCCTTTTGAATTATATATTACATTTTTACTTATATTTCTAATGTATTTTATTAATTATATATCATTTTTAATCTAAATCTCTAATAATTTACCCTTGTATACCACAGATTTCTTCCTTTTTCCTCTTTGATGCAGTTTTATAGACTAGCAAGGTCGAGGTCAAAATACAATGGTTGTAATCAATATACAGTTTATACAACCATGTAATCAAACACCTATCCTCTATTTACCTATAGTATGGTGGTGCAATGAAGAAATGAGCAATCTTCTATCCATCGTGGGGTAGTGAAGTATTTTGGTCTCGACCTCCATGATCGATAGAAGTAACCCCAAGGTGTGCTCACACAATGCTCTAGACAGGACCTTGCTTGCCCTAGTCTGCTTAGGATCCTAATTTTCTCTTCTATGATCTCAATAGCCTCAATACATTGAACCTAAGACTACTCCAAACTCTTCCCTAAGAGTCACTCTTTTTGTGTTTCACCATGAAGGACAACTACCATTAGTTTTGTCTCAATGCTTCACAATTTCTTTAAAGGATTCCAAACCCAAACCCTTCATGCCAACTCCAAAAATTTTATAGGGACTTTGTACACTACTTGTATGTTCATTCTTCATCCATACATTCCCATTTTCATAGGTCTTGAATCCCAATTTGGTCAAGTTCCAAAGCTTCTCTCAAAATGATCCTATTAGGCCTAATTGACCAATTAGCCCTATCAAGAGGGTTTTTTCTGGATTTATTTCTAAATATTCCAAATAAACCCTAAAACTAAACTAGGATCTAGATACACTTTTTGAATACCTAAAATATTTTCAAGGTCTAGGGTCCCCAAGCCTTTCGTACACCTCTATCCTAAATTGTAGGGTTATTAGGAATATTTTGGCTCTTCATAAGACGCTCACTAACTTTGATGGAAAAATATATCCAAATGGATTGGATGAGCTCTAAAATAGATAATAGGGACCTATGAGACCCTAAAGACTCTAAGACCAAACTTGGTTCAGAATTTTCATGCACACCCTTGTCTCTGCATTCTTCTTTTCTCCTGCCATACACCTAACCAGATAGTCCTAGGTCGCCTAGGGCATGGCTTTAAAATTATAAAATTGATTCATATGACCTCCTAATTGCATGTGTAAATTTCAAAGAGGCTCCTCTAACTCATTCATCCAACCCTTTGATTTTCCCATGGTTGGATTTCATGGGGGAGCCATAAAACCAAAATTGCACTGAACTGGACTAGCAAACTCTCTAAAAATTCAACAATTTCCTAAAGCTAATTAATTAAATATACACTGCTTTATACATAAATTAAAAAGTCTTAAATATGTTCCTAATACACTAATCCACACTTAGATCAATTATTTCAATCCATTAAAATACAAAGAACATTCAAACGAGTCGACTATACTTTGTATTCCTGAAAACTTGCTCTATTACTTTCAAAAACTTACTTACATTCCAATCTACCACGGGAAATGAGACATTGAGTGTCTAAAGATTCTTTCTCCACCATTTCATGCCACTATCATTTATTAACCACTCCTATAATGAGGGGAATCCAAAGTTGTCGAGTTGCATGCAACATTTGCAAAAAGTTGCAAATGTTGTCATGACAACTTTTGAGCATCTTTCGCATTTATGATGCAAACTATCTTTTAGGGCCTCTAACCCATAAAAATTGATGAAATAACATAATTTATGCCTATTTAAGTATCTTTCTCACCTCACATAGTTATAGGACACATTTAGACCCCATTTCCCAAATTTAGGTCTAATCTAGGGACTAAACACTTAAAAGAAAACTAGCCTAAACT
Source organism: Thuja plicata (assembly GCA_018584345.1). Lineage (NCBI taxonomy): Eukaryota > Viridiplantae > Streptophyta > Pinopsida > Cupressales > Cupressaceae > Thuja > Thuja plicata. The sequence continues at coordinate 1,314,160 of MU225854.1, read as the reverse complement.
AGAATGAAATTAGCACTAACCACTAATTCACCTAGTCACACACAAAAAAAATACCTTCTAAGGTCTAAGAAAAAACATACTGACTTGGCTAGATTTAGTTACAAGGAAAAACTAACTAGGGCTTTGAGGATAGCCTAGGTGCTCCTACACCATCCTCCCCAAATGAAAAGACTTCAATCCACCCTTGGATTGAGTAAGTTGAGGTCAATGCCCAACTTTTTGAACTCTACTTCCTTTATACATACCGCATCTTCATCTGGTTGTCCTTGCCACTTGACTAATTATTCTTAATATTCCTTCTTTCTTGTCTTCTTGTAGTCTCTGGAATCCATAATGTGTTCTTCTTTCTTGATTGGTGCAGATGGAAAATTGAGTTCTTCCACCTCCTGTATAACTTCAATAAAAATCCAATCTACATCTGGGATTGGGACTTTATATAAAACCAGGTCTGCAACATTAAACACAGAAGATAGACCCATATCCTCTGGAATTTCCACCTTATAGGCATTTGCTCCATATTTTTCTAGTATGATACATGGGCCAATTCTTCTCATCTAAAGCTTATGTGGTGTTCCTTTCTATAATATTTCCTTTTTGAGGTGAACCATCACTAGATCCCCAACCTTGAATTGGACATCTCCTTTCCTCTCATCCACTTTGTTCTTGATCTTCTCTATAGTTTAAATGAGTGTCTTCCTCACTATCTCATGGAATTCTTGCATAGAATGTGCAAAGTCATCAACATAGCCACTTCTGTTTGCTCCATCCTTGAGGTCTCGGAGCTCATATGTAACTCTTAGATGAAGGCCATAAATTGTTTCAAAAGGACTCTTACCAATAGTCCTATTCACTGTGTCATTGTAGACATATTTTTCTTGCCCAATGAGTTGGTCCCAAGTTTAACCATACTCCTCAGTTAGACACCTTAGGATATTTCCAAGACTCTTATCAACTACCTTTGTTTGGCCATCAGATTGAGTATGGTATGAAGATCCAAAAGACAATTTGGTTCCCAACTTCTGCCAGAGAGTCTTCCTAAAATGACTCATAAACTTTGTGTCTCTGTCAGACACTATGCTCAGTGGAAAAACATGTATTCTAACAACCTCATTTAAGAATAGGGAAGCTATTTGAATTGCATCATTTTTTGTCTTGCATGGTACAAAGTGTACCATCTTGCTAAATCCATCCACAATAACATAAATTCTATCCATTCCCTAATTTGTCTTGGGAAATCCTACTACAAAATCCATACTCGGACATTCCCATGGTCTGGTTGGAATAGGTAAATGTTGGTATAAGCCTGCAGTAGTAGATGTACCTTTGGCCTTCTGACAGATAACACAACCTTCTACATATCTCTTAACATCAAAATTCATCTTGGGCTAAAAGTATAATCTTTGAACTAATTCTCAAGTTTTTTTAACACCAAAATGGCCACTAAGTGCACCATTGTGTTTCTCCTATATTAGATTCTCCCTAACAGAACCCCTAGGGACACATAATTTGTTGGAAATACAATATGGGAAAGCAAGATGCTGAGAGGGGGGGGTGAATCAAGTCTTCAACTTTTATCTCTTAAAACAAACTGATCCACAATCATACATAAATGTAATTGATCTATCATATAGTAGCATTCATGACAATAAATAAATAACACAAGACATAGAATTTTGGTAACCCAGAAACCCAATAAGGTAAAACTGGGGTGGGGATGAGACCCACAAAATCTTAACTACTGCAACAGTAAAGTGTGCCTGTTAGGGCTACAAGATTTGATCACAATATGTAATCTACCTGGTTAAAGGTTTGCCCAGTTAAGAGCTATAGATCATTACAATCTACCTTGTAAAAGGATTTAAACTTACAACAAAGTAAGCACTCAACTAAGAGATTTAGAAAGGTCTGTTAGAACCACTCTGTTAAGAGATTTCACCTGGCACACTTGTTGGAATGTTTCAAGATTTGATCCTTCGATACACACTCTGATGCTGATTACGGATCTCCTCTTTTCAATACCTTCTCTAATCAAATAATCTGATATATCTTTACTATGCTGCTCACTGCACTTTCACTCTACTAGATCTATGCTTCCTCTATCAAAACAACCCTTCACAAGTCTCTCATGTATGCATACACCTTCTCTATGTACTCTCTCAATTAGGGTAAGAAGCAATCTTCATATACTTTACAGATCTAGCAATTAGATCTAGATCAACGATCAGGATCAAATGCTTATGCCACTTAGGCAATCCAATTTTTTTATTGGCTCCATTCCATGTGGTGGGATCAAATAATTAAATGCATAATTATCCTATTGAAAACATTAAATGCATAATTATCCTATTGAAAACATTAAATGCTTAGATAAATTGACCCAAAATAGTTTACCTCAAAATTGGTGTCAATCCTGACATACATAACAAAACTGTCTTACTTGGCACAAAAGAGTCTGTCGCTCAGCGTGAACTCAACTTGGTAACCATGTGACTCGGAAACTATTATCTTCTCGATAATGACTATGTCGGATAGCTCGGCCTATACTGGATAGCTCGACCGCAGTGATGACCGGCTAAAACTACCTAGATAAATGACTAAGTGTGGGACACTAATGACCAACAAAACTTAGAGATCAACAATCTCCCCCTTTGATATTAGTGGAAAAAACACTTATCATTTCTTTTATATTCACAAAATTTTCCTAAGTACACAATGTACTCCCCCTTACATTATACTTCATACTTCATACATTATCTACATAATATACATGCGTTCAGCAAAGATATTTATACCTATTTTTCCACATATTTTTCTATTTCTTGTCCTTTTCTTGTTTCCCCCTTGTTTTTGTCATTGATAGATGCGGGGGTTAAGTTGTATTTGTCCAAAAATGGTTTATGAAGCTGTAATATCAATGCAAAATATGTATCCCAACTATCCTTAACAAACTTCATAACCTCCAACTTAACTTCTAGCTCGGCAGCTAGACTTACCAAACTATCTGCAGTAGATAAATGAGAATCTCTCTTGACCAATTCTTGTGCATCTGTGAGTTCCTTCTGAATGACCTCCAGATGAGGTATCAAATTAGCTTGGATTATTATTAGTTTGGCCCTAATTTGACCATCTTCAGCCATAAGCTCAGCTAATCTCCTCTGTGCATGAGTCAATCTATCAAAATGGATGGAGGTAGAACTAGCATCCATGCTCAATGAACTTTCTATTGACTTCATATCTAAATGCAACTTCTAAATAAGCTATTTATTCTCCTTTGTAAATAATGTATCATCACATAATCTTTTGTATAATGAAAAGATATTATTTGTAACTTCCTCAAGAATCTCAACAAGCGAAGAAAGTTCAACCTGTTTGGTGGCAATCTCTCTAGATATCTTCTCCAAGACTTTGTTCTAAAATCTTTTCTCAGACCATTGCATCAATTTTTCATTGGCCTCAATATTTTCATCAGTCACTTTCTGCACAATGTGAACTAACTATTCTAGTATTTGTACTTTTTGATTTTCATCTTCCATATCAAAGGGTTTAACAAAAATATCCTTTATGTCATGCATAACTTGCTTCTGCTTTTGTTCCCTCTTCATTTCCTCTTGTCTCTTCTTCCTCTTCAATAGGTCTTGAAGGGTCTGAATCTTCTCATATGTCAAACTCTCAGGATCCCATTTAGGAATCACAATGACTTCATCTAATGTGACATTTAAGCTTGGTGACTTTTTCTTGTTTAGCTTCCTCTTCTTGAGCTCTGGTGAGCTGGAACTCGGCTCAAGTTTTGTGATCTTTTTTCCTTTGTTAGTATCAAGTTCAATTGTTGCCTTCATCTGAGTCAATATTTCCTGTAGATCAGGTATACTTTCTATTTTGCTTTCAGTGGGAGTAGATGTTGTAGAGTGTGGTAGATCCACCAATACTTGTATAGCCTCTTTTTCTATAGGCTTATTTGTAATTTCTTCCATCTTCTCTCCACTCTCTAAAACTATTTGTACAACCTCTCAAATAGGTGGATTAGTATTGATTAACTCCTTTTCTCCTTCTATCTTTGTCTCGACCTCAGTTGTACGAATGGGTGATTGCATACCTATGTCTTCTGGCTCATGTTGATCCTCAACATCCACATTGTTGTCCTCTCTAAGTGTAGTGTCAATGAGACTATCCATTATCAAATCTACAATTTTTCCATCACCTATTTTATCTTGTGGTTCTATCTCAGTCTCTCCTTGATCGGTAGCAGTTTCTTCTTCCATTTCGTTTGGCTCTGAGGTGCCTTCACCTTTCTCATCGGTCTTCTTAGTGATTAATCCAAAGGTTTCCTTCCATATTATGGTGCTTTATTGAGCTACTCCTTCAACATCATTCTTCAGTATTGCATAGGCTCTTTGTTTAGGAATAAACTTCCATTGATATTGTTCAATGAATTTTGCTATCTATTTCTTGGCTAGATTAGGAATAACCTTAGCTAGTGTTCCTTCCTTTATTTGTCTCTTGGTCATTAAAGCATACTTCCACTTTTGTGATAAAATATCATAAAGGTCTGTATGAATAAGATTTCCTATTTCTACAGGTGTCATCTTGTACGTGCACATCATATCTAGCAATGCTTCCTGAATCTTGTGTTTGTTTTCTATGCTTTACTTATCATACTTGATAAATTTAAATCCTGCTAAACCAGTTGTACTCCTAATATTCTTGCATACCTCATCAATATTGGTCATTGGTTTATGTGATGCGGTAGGTATGTTGCTAGGTTCATCATTTTATGTCTTCTCCTCATCTTCTTCTTTTTCCAAGATTTGTTTTCTCCTTGGTCTTTTCTCAAGAATGCTCAACAGTGCCTTAGTTTGAACTTGTTTTCTCTTTCTTGAACTGCTCCCACTAGCATTCTTTTTTGTATACACCTTTGTTGACTTAGCTTGTGTAGAAATAGCTGATGCCCTTGTCCTAGTTTGGTTAGAAATAGGAGGGGTAGCCTTAGGTTTTTCTTGACTTGCTTTAGTTTCCTTGCCAACTACTGGTTGCTTCCCTTTTCCTTTCATAGTGATGTCCTTTTCAGGTTCACTCTCTTCTTCTTCACTAGACATATCTTCTCCATGTCCTATTGAAAAACCCAAAGGTGCATCCTCTACTTCTTCATCACTCTCAATTCCAACCATCTTCTTCAAATTTTTGACAAACTTCTTCCTTTTCCTCTCCATAGTGCCAACCTTCAAATCCATAGAGATTTTGGACTTTGCTTCTTCATAGTTTCCAAAATGTTTTTCTGCACTATCAATTTCCTCTGCCAATAGAATTTTTATAGCTGCAGATGTCTCATCAACATTCACTTCATAAGGTAATGGCCTTATCCATGATACCCTCGGCACTACTACTTGCACATAGGTTAAATCTGTGTCTACTAGGAAACAAAAATCCTCATAATGTTTCTCAACAAGTGATCTGGGAATTCTACTCCTCAATCTCATATTTTTCTTGAATTTGACAAAATATATTCCCATCACATTGTCAAAATTATCACCTAACTACTGAATAAATGCATTGATTTTTTGTGTGATAGGTCTATTTGTTTTCCACACTATGTTCCCAAAAGCAGGAAATGTATTATGTATGTAGAAAAATATAGAAATGAGTAGAGATCCAAACTTACACATTGAATTCTTTTTCTTTCTTATTGAAGCAAGGTTCTCAGCCAGTTGCATCAGTTGAAGCTCAAAAAGGTCATAAGTATGATCCTTTTTAACAATCTTGGAAGCCTGGTTGACTGCAATGCATGGGACACTGTCTAGTCAACTCGACTGATAAAACTTATGAGCAATAACCCTAATCACAAAATCAAGCTCCAAATCTATAATAGTAGAGATTGTCATCCCTCTTTTGTTCCAAATGGCTCTAGTGAATTCTTCTATGTTTTCCTTACTCTGACATCTCATTGTCCTCTTTCCGTTAAGAATTGGATAACCAGTTACATGATGGATGATTTCCTTTATAATATGAACTGGTCCATTTTCCATCTATATGTTCATGTCATGTACACGACTCTGAACAATCTTGATCCATTCCATTCTAAAATCCCTTAGAAAGTCTAGGGCACGAGTTAATCCTATCTTGACTAAATGTTTGTATTAATCTTTTAGGGCTCCGTCTTTGCACAATTTGCTGAAGGATTCTCTTAGCTCATGATAACCAACTTCACTTATCTTGCACATATAACACAACCTATATAATGAATCATGAGTACCTTAGGTGGAATCGATGATAGGGCTCCAATTAGATCACCCTAGATGGTGCTCTCAGGAACTGCTTGGAAATTAGGAGGTGCACAGGTGTTTCTCCTCACTAATTGAACTTTTAGAAACTCCTCCATACTATTCATTATTGTCAAAGAACTAGTGGCCATGATTCCAAACAAAATAGAGTTTCAAAAGATGATGAACATAATACCTTGGAAAATGTCAAAATTCACACTTTTAATCAAGGTAGTCGATGGCACGCTGTAGAAGTCTTCAAAAGATTTTTGCAGAAATCAAGTTTGGAAATTGCTCCAACACTCTTTGAAACTATCAATCGCAAGGTAAAAATAAGTAATGAACAGCTCATTCCTTTATAGGCTCCAAAGGTCAAAAGTTAGGTTTGCAATAAATATTTTTTCCATTGAGTGAGTGTCAAACAACTATCCTCGACTGACTCACAAAACTCGTCTTTCTCTCAGTCGCAACGCATACCAACTCGGCATACACTAGAGAACTCGATGTCAGTGTACAATAATACTGTTTCTTGGAACCTATAGTGCATATTGAATTTGCAAGGTACATGTTTCAAAATTATGTCCTGATGCATCTCAACATATACTGATATGGACTTTTGCACTTTATATGTTAGGAACTGATAAAATATATGAGATATAAACATAGTTCTTACATACCTTTCTTACTTAATTAGTGATGGTATGATCACCTGATCCATTGGATTGGGTTACCTTGGCTTCAGTAGCTTCACTACTACTCAATTATGTTTTTCTTACCCATGTTTGATTCATCTGTGCTCTAATTTCATCAACAGTAGGAGAATGTACCCTTGTCTTGCAATCCTTCCTAGTGTGACCGATTTTCAGACAATTATAGGAAACTAGGCTTTTGTTCATCCAACTCTTAAATTTTCCTCTGAAATGTGTCTGTATGTAGTTTTCTAGAACATGCCCATACTCACCATAGTAATGAAAACTATGTCATGTGTTGTAATCCAAATTGTAAGTGTTACCTTTCCTTGGTACCTTTTCTTGTGTCTTTGATGTCCATTATTGTTTAGCATTATATCTGCAATCTTTTTCTCTATTTTCAAATTTTTGATAGTTGTAACAATACCGATTGAATATAGGTGTGGGAGGTGCATTATTTTCCTTTTCCCAACATTCATGTGATTTATGTCCAAAATTTTTACAGTTAAAGAAATAACCATTGAACTTAGGTTTATGATTGGACTTACCATTCTTGCTTCATGAGATGTTTGCAGTGTGTCCTAATTTTCCATAGTGGTGGCATACAGGCTTGTTGTTCTTTGACTTTGCATTCCTCTTTTCACCAATCTTAGATGATTCTCCTTTCTCAGTAGATGTATGTTGTTCGATATGACCTAATCCAGAAGAATCTTTAGATCTCCTTGATGCTTCCATCAAATTTTTAAAATGAGTCAAAGCTTCATTAGGTCTATTCAATCTTTCATTCAGTTGTTTCTCAGATCTCAATTCATATTTCAATTGACTGTTCTCAGATCTCAGATTCATAATTTCTAGGTCTTTCCTATTGATCTCCTAATTTTCAAGTAGCAGTTGATTCACCATGTCAACCTTATTATTTGTCATCATTTGTACTTCATGTGTCCTTTCATCAAGTCTGATATTCATCATTCTTTTGTCTTCTTCAGCCATAGCTTTGTCATCTTTATCTTTCTTCTTTTGTTCCACTACTTCACATAGTCTTACTATTTGTGCTTCTTGTTCTCTCTTCAAGTTTCTGACTTCTTCACACAATGTATTATTCCTTTCCATTAGATCTGAAATTGTTGCATCGCTCTCAATAGAGTTTCCATTCTGAAATAGATTTTTATTGTCTTCTTCCTGATAATGAGTATCATTCATTTGTTTAATGTCTCAAGCTGATGTAATGCTAGCTAAATTTAAATCTTTTGATTCTCAATGACTTTATCCAATTTGTAAATCCCCATCTCAAGATTTGTACTTCTCAAGCTGATTAAAACATTTTGTAGGATAACTGAGCTCTGATACCAATTGTTGGAAATACAACATGGGAAAGAAAGATGTTGAGAGGAGGGTGAATCAAATCTTAAACTTTTATCTCTTAAAACAAACTTATCCACAATCATACATAAATGTAATTGATCTATCATCTAGTAGCATTCATGACGGTAAATAAATAACACAAGACACAAAATTTTGGTAACCCAGAAACCCAATAAGGTAAAACTAGGGTGGGGATGACACCCACAAAATCTTCACTATTGCAGCAATAAAGTGTGCCTGTTAGGGCTATAAGATTTTATCACAATATGTAATCTACCTGGTTAAAGGTCTACCCAGTTAAGAGCTACATATCATTACAATCTACCTTGTAAAAGGATTTAAACTTACAAAAAAGTAAGCACTTGGCTAAGAGATTTAGAAAGGTCTTTTAGAACCACTCTGTTAAGAGATTTCACCTAATACACTTGTTAGAATGTTTCAAGATCTGATCCTTCGATATGCACTCTGATGCTGATAACGAATCTCCTCTTTTCAATACCTTCCATGATCTAATAATCTGATATATCTTTCCTCTACTGCTCACTACACTTTCACTCTACTAGATCTATGCTTCCTCTATCAAAACAACCCTTCACACACCTCTCATGTACGCATACACCTTCTCTCTGTACTCTCTCAATTAGGGTAAGAAGAAATATTCATATACTTTACAGATATAACAAGTAGATCTAGATAAACGATCAAGATCAAATTCTTATGATGCTTAGGCAATCCAATTTTATGATTGGCTCCGTGCCACGTAGTGGGATCAAATTACTAAATGCATAATTATCCCATTGAAAATATTAAATGCTTAGATAAGTCGGCCCAAAATAGTTTACCTCAAAATTGGTGTCAATCCTAACATACATAACAAAATTGTCTTGCTCAGTACAAAAGACTCTATCGCTTATCATGAACTAAACTTGGTAACCATGTGACTCAGAAACTATTATCTTCTTGGCAATGACTGTGTCGGGTAGCTTGGCCTATACTTGATAGCTCAGTGCAATGATGACTAGCTAAAATTGCCTAGATAAATGACTAAGTGTGGGACACTAATGATCAACAAAACTTAGAGATCAACATAATTGACTCCCTTTAAACAATAGACCACTCTGTAAAGTATACTCAGATAATTGACTATGAAAGTGATTTTTATACTCTTGGCATACCTTGTAAATGTTTGCAAAGTCCTCATCTTCACCATAAAGGTCTTTGAAGTTGTCTATCCCCATGCTCTGCAGTTGAATATCTTTAATGGTCAAAGCTCTTCTACTTAAGGCATCTGCTACCTTATTATACAACCCCTTCTTGAGTTTGATACTGAAGGTGTAGGCTTGTAGGTATTCAACCCACTTCATATGCTTATGACTTAGTTTATCTTGTGAGTTCAAGAAACTTAATTCTTGATTATCTGAATAAAATATGAACTCCTTTGGAAGAAAATAATGCCTCCACTTTCTCAGTGACTGGACCAGAGGATACATCTCTAGGTCATAAGAAGAGTATTTCTTCTTAGCTTCACATAGTTTCTCAGAGTGGAAGGCCACTGATCTTCCCTCTTGGCTCAAGACAACACCAATGGCTACATTGCTAGCATCACATTCCACTATAAATATCTTTTCAAAGCTTGGTAAAACCAAAATTGGTTGGGTAGAAATCTTCTTTTTTAGCAGCTCAAAACCATGGTTAGCTTGTTCATTCCACACAAATTTGATCTTCATCCCACCTTTGATAGTATCAAGCATAGGAGAAAAAATTGCACTGAATTGTTTGATAAAATTTCTATAGTACTATGATAAGCCTTGCAAAATTCTTACCTCAGTGCTTGTTCTTGGAGTAGGCTAGTTGATGATGGCCTCCACTTTTCTAGGATCCATCTTTAAGTTGCCTTGAGATAACACAAATCCAAGGTACACTAACTCTTGCTTGATGAATTCACACTTCTCCAAATTTATCATCAGCTCCTCCTCATGTAGCTTCTTGAAAACCATTTATAGGTGTCTAAGATGTTCTTCTCTTGTCTTACTATAGATGAGTATATTATCCAAGTAGATTACCACAAACTTTCCAATATAGTCTTTAAGGACTTCATTCATCAACCTCATGAAAGTTGATGAGGCATTGGATAACCCAAATGACATGAAAAGCCACTCATACAGTCCTTCTATGGTCTTGAAGGATTTTTTCCACTCATCTCCCTCATTTACCTTGATTTGATTATAGCCACTCTCGAGGTCTATCTTGCTGAAATACCTTGCTCCTCCTAGACAGTCTATTAGGTCTTCTATGCTAGGGATAGGGAACCTATACCTAATGGTTATTCTATTTATTGCTCTGGAGTCTATACATAACCTCCATGTTCCTCCCTTTTTAGGGGCTAAGATAGTGGGTATGACACAACGGCTAATGGACTTCCTAATTAGACCTTGGCTTAGTAGAACTTGAATCTTCCTAGCTATCTCCTCATTTTGTTGAGGAGTCATCTTATATGAAGCCTTATTGGGTAGGGTAGCTCCAGGGATTATGTCTATTTGGTGGCTCATTGATCTATTAGGTGGTAGGAATGATGTTTTTCCATCACTGACTATGCCCTCATACTTCTTTAGTAGCTCCTGCACTTCCTTTGGCAACTCTATCTTCTTCACTGCTTTGTTTACACTTTTTTCTTTGTCTAATCTTGAATGTCACATTATCCTTCTTGAAAGAGTATGAGTTCCTTGCACCATCATACATGGTCTTTTTGTCAAATTTCCATGGTCTACCTAGGAGTAGGTGACATGCGTCCATAGGTAGGACATCACATAAGAATTTTTCCTTATACCTCCCAATTGAAAAATCCACCCAAGCTTTCTCATTGACAAGGACTTACTGCCCTTTGTTTAGCCAGGTGACCTTGTAAGGATTAGTGTGGGGTATTGTTGTCATCTTCAACTTCATAAATTCTTCCTCTGACACTATTTTTTTAATAGACCCTGAGTCTATAATGACTCTACACACTTTTCCCATCATCTTACACTTCACCCTAAACAATGACCTCCTCTAACTAGGTTCCTCTTTTACTAGCTCCTTAATCAAAGTTATTCTCATCATAAGGTTCTCACCTTCTTTAGATTCTATGGGAACCTCATGGTTTTTGTTTCCACCACTAGTTTCTTCTTGGACATAGTTCACCCTCTTTTCACTTCCTTGATAAGTTGAACCCTTCTCTGGACATCTATATGCAGGATGTCCCATCTGATTGTAATGGTAACAGTTCAGATTTGAAAAGTAATTACCCCTACCTTGATTGTTGTTTCTTCCTCTTCTATTAGAGTTCCTTCCTCTATTTGAACCTCCTCTACTAGAGTTTCCTTCTTGTTGTTCAAAAAAAAATTATCCACTTTATTATTGGGTTCAGAAATCCTTCCACAATATCCACCTATTTTTCCTCTAGAGTCTCTCCCTCTACCTCTTCCTCTGGTAGTACTAGAGTCTTGTTTCTTCCTTAGCTTCTCTTCAACTTTGATGGCACTTCTGAAAGATGTCTAGAGTCAAAAGACCCATCTCATCTTGTATGGTCCACTTTAGTCCATTAAGGTATCTTTCTACCTTAACCTTCTCATCCTCTACAACTCTAAATCTTATGCAAAGTCTCTGGAATTCTTCATTGTATGAGTTTACATCTAGGTCCTTTTGTCTCAGACCTTGCCTTCTCTTATACAATTGGATTTCATAATACTCAGGGATATAAGAATCTTTGACTTTTGTAACCATAGCCTTCCATGAAGCAATGGGCCTCTTTCCTTCCTTCTCTCTCTCATCTTGGATGAATTTCCACCAAGTGAGTGCAGACCCTCTTATTCTAGCCTTTGCAACCTTCACCTTTTGAGCTTCAGTGATTCCATCACACTCGAAATGGTTTTCTCGTCCCTCTATCCAGTCAAGGTCTACCTCTAGCTCCATCTTACTAGTGAAGATTGGAACTCCTTCTAGTGCTTTTCCACTCAGAGCCTTTAGAGCTTTCAGGAATGGCTCCTCATTAAGGACAGAGTCAGCTTCAAGTACTTCATCATCAATGGAAAGATCTTTTCCTTTTTTTTCAACCTTATCCTTCATTTTATCTACTTTCTCATCAACTTCATCCACCTTTAGCTCTAATTGAGCCAATATGTCTTGGAGAATTCTATTCTCTACTTCTTGATCATCCACTTTCTTAGATAACTCATCATTAGTCACCATTGTTGACTCTCCTACTGATTGAGTTGTTTGGAACATTAAGCACAAGTCTTATCAGCTATGCTCTGATACCAATCTGATAGAAGTAACCCCAAGGTATGCTCACACAATTCTCTAGATAGGACCTTGCTTTCCCTAGTCCTGTTAGGATCCTAATTTTCTCTTCTATGACCTCAATAGCCTCAATACACTAAACCTAATACTACTCCCAACTCTTCCCTAAGAGTCACTATTTTTGTGTTTCACCTTGAAGGACAACTACCATTAGTTTTGTCTCAATGCTTCACAATTGCTTTGAAGGATTCCAAACCCAAACCCTTCATGCCAACTCCACAAATACTACAAGGGATTTTTCCACAAATTTTATGTTCATTCTTCATCCATACATTCCCATTTTCATAGGTTTTGAATCCCAATTTGGTCGAGTTCCAAAGCTTCTCTCAAAATGAGCCTATTAGGCCTAATTGACCAATTATCCCTATCTAGAGGGTTTTTCTAGATTTACTTCTAAATATTCCAAACAAACCCTAAAAATAATCTAGGATCTAGATACCCTTTTTGAATACCTAAAATATTTTCAAGGTCTAGGGTCCTCAATCCTCTCGTACACCTCTATCATGAATTGTAGGGTTATTAGGCCTATTTTGGCTCTTCACAAGAAGCTCACTAAATTTGATGGAAATATCTATCCAGATGGATTGGATGAGATCTAAACTTGATACTATGGACCTATAAGACCCTAAATAATCTAAGACCACACTTAGTTTAGAACTTTCATGCACACCCTTGTCTCTGTATTCTTCTTTTCTCTTGTCATACACCTAACAGGACAAGCCTAGCTAGGGAATGGATTTAAAATTAGAAAATTGATTCCTCTAACCTCCTACCTACATGTGTACACTGTACAGAGGCTCCCATAACTCATTCATCCAACCCTTTGAGTTTCCCACGGTTGGATTTCATGGGGGAGCCATAAAACCAAAATTGCACTGAACTGGACCAGCAGACTCTCTAAAACTTAAACAATTTCCTACAGCTACTTTCTCTCTGAATGAAAAAGTCTTGAATATGTTCCTACTACATGAATCCATACTTAAATCAAGTATATCAATCCATTAAAAGACAAAGAACATTTAAATGATTCGACTGTACTCTGTATTCCAGAAAACTTGCTCTATTGCTTTCAAAAACTTACTTACATTCTAATCTACCTTGGGCAATGCGCCATTGAGTTTCTAAAGATTCTTAATCCACCATTTCAGGCCACCAGCATTGATTACCCACTCCTAGAATGAGGGGAATCCATAGTTGTCGAGTTGCATGCAACATTTGCAAAAAGTTGCAAATGTTGTCATGACAAGTTTTGAGCATCTTTTGTATTTATGATGCAAACTATATTTTAGGGCCTCTAACCCATAAAAATTGAGGAACTAAAATCATTTATGCCTCTTTAAGCATATTTCTCACCTTACATAGGTCTAGGACACATTTAGATCCCATTTACCAAATTTAGGTCTAATCTAGGGACTAAACACTTAAAAGAAAACTAACCTAAACTAGAATGAAATTAGCACTGACCACTAATTCACCTAGTCACACAAAAAAAAAGACCTTATAAGGTCTAAGAGAAAACATACTGACTTGGATAGAGTCAGTTACAAGCCAAAACTAACTAGGGGTTTGAGGATAGCCTAGGTGCTCCTGCACCAATGATAATAGAAAATAGTCAAATAGAGTTGTCGCCGGTTGAAAATTCACAACTAATGTACACGTAGATTCTATTAACTTAACTTGGCACCACAAAACAAGTGTCACATGTCTTATGGAGTTAGTTTGACTAAAGCTACACTGAGACACATCTGATTAGAATAAGATTTGATCTAATGGTCAAGCGTGATGGTGTTATCTCAAGTCGCACGACATTTAAACATCATGCAATGGCGAAAAGGATGAAAGGTTTCCTGGATCCCCCAATATATATAGGTGGATTGAAGTGGATATAGATGTCAGCATTTGATTGGTAGATTAGAGTGATTATTTTACACAGAGGTGCATATAATAAAGTAAAGGATAGATTACTTAAACACCATCTTTAGGCCCGTGCTTTAAATCGACGGCTGGGACTTAATCTGGCAGATAAAAGTAATCGGAAGATATCCAAGGAATCTAAGGCATATGTATGATAGTAGGATACAAGATCTATGGCTCTGCATGATGGAATGATGGAGAGATGATCAGAGTTTAACCACTACATGATGGCAAGGGATGTGACATGTGTCGGTAATGGAAAATGACAAAAAGCCTTAGCGATTACATTGGAATTAGATTTTTATGTGGAATTTTAAATATTAAACTTCCTATTATAATTAGGTTTTTCTTATCATTGATAATTTGACTTTACATGCAGATTACAAAGGTGGTGAACTTGTTTTGATCAGATGATCTAGATTTCTCAACGATGAGACAAATGGTCATATGAAAACATAATGAAAAAGGGGTTGCAGATGAATGATAGATGCCATGGTTGCAGTCAATGAAAGATAAAAAACATGATTCCACAGACTACATACTAGAGAATGCATTCATTATCATGTACAAATATATATGGGGTCGACATGCTCATGAGATAAAATATGGGTGGATATACAGTCAAATTATCATCACGATGCAGATCCATTATTTAAAGCCATTGGCTCATACTATGGATGGATATACGATCAGAGTATCATCATGATGCAGATCTATTGATTAAGTTATTTTCATAGACATATGAAAGACTTGTTAAATTATTGTGAGACCTAATCACTCGATAACTGTTATTGAATAGGGATAATTGGTTATTCCTTTATTGTAATTAAACATTCAGTTATTGATCACTAGGTTAGGTATTAGTTAGGAAGCGTCATGTTAATCTAAAACTTTTTTCCATCCTTTGAGTTTCATACTTATAGGGATACCAAGATCAACACATAGAAGGAATAATAAGACATACCGTTACTATCGACAGATGGAATAGATGGATCAATAGCTGCAAATGTGAACTCTATTGTACTATTTTTCCACAATCAATAAAGATAAGTCCTTTTCTTCATATATGCAATTGTTTCATTAATCATTTACAATTAGTCCCTCAGATAAACCATTATAACTTCTCCAAAGTGATAGTTTTATGTGCATGCTTCTTTATTCAATTCATAGTCTATATTTCAATTGGATTTCTCATTTTGCATGGTTAAATTCTATTGCTTGAGGCCTCAGTCAATTGGTCGATCATCTGAGAAGTATTATCCTTTTGAAATATCTTTGAACTTGTCCTAGGTTGCATGTACATTTCATAACACATTTGAAGTGATAATTTTTCTTGCAAAACTATCTCTAAGGTTTAACATAGGATTGGAATGATATTGACTCTATTTCCCATAGTTGAGTAAGGCACTGTTCTTTCTTGTTTTATTGGATTTGTGTCATAGTTTCATTGTTTAAAGTTTTGAGATACTATATCCATCTGCTTTATTCAGTTCATATCTTGAATCCATCAAACATTCTTTAAATTCTTGCAAAATTACATTTGAACACTTTAATAATACATTTCTCTTAATTTTAGGATCTCAATAGTACTTCCATACTTTGAGAGAAAGGTGTTTGCTGCATATATTATCTTCTTTAAAAATCCCTAAGGATTTGGGAGATAAAGTCTAGGGTAAAGGCCCACCAGCCTTGGTTTGGCAGAGCCAAAATTGTAGAAGGTCGATACTTGGAATAGGTTGAAACCTTGTTTGTTGGTAGATCACTTGGGTTTCTCATCATTGGATAGGAAAAATGTATAGGAAATCCAATCTGTTTATTTGAGCACCAACAGATTGTGCTAGGACACTGATGATTGAGAAAGGTATTTCACAAAACTTCTGGAGAGAAGCAGTCAGCACAACTGTTTACACACTGAACTGAGTACAAATGAAAAAAGGTACCAACTGAACACCTTATGAAATCTAGTATGATCAAAAACCTAAAGTTATTTATTTCAAATTTTTTGGAAGAAGATGTTATATATTGAAAGATTCTAGACAAGGAAAGTTTGATTCTAAAGGGGATGAAGGAATATTCTTAGGATATTCTACAAGGAGTAAAGCCAATAAGTGTTTGAATAAAGCTACTAACAAAATGGTGGAAAGTGAAAATGTGAGAATTGATGAGTTTACATAGAATAATGATGAAGAAATAAAAAAGGAACTTGAAGACTACAATAATTTTGTATATGTACAACTTGATGTTCCTGACACCTTACCGAGAGCACCTACCAAAGAGAAAGATGAACAGATTGCTCTACAACTGAACGATATGGATGAAGCACTGAGACCTACCAAGCATGTTTTAGAAAAATATGTGAGGAGGCACCACTCCCCAAGTAAGATTATTGGAAATAAAGATGTTGGAGTGATGACAATAAGAAAGGTAAGAGACAACACATGTTTGATATCTTCATTTGAACCAAAGAAAGTTAAAGATGCACTACATGATAAAGATTGGATGAAAGCAATGAAAGAAGAGTTTGATCAAATAGAAAAGAATAGTACATGGAATTTAGTACCAAGGGAAAAGGATAAAAATGTTATTGGTACTAAATATATTTTCAGAAATAAGCTAAATAAAAATGGTGAAGTTATCATAAATAAAGCTAGATTGGTTTACAAAGGTTATGAACAAGAAGAAGGCATAGATTATGGTGAGAATTTTTCACATGTTGCTAGATTGGAATGAGTTAGAATAATTCTAGCTTATGCGGATTACAAAGGATTTAAAGTTTATCAAATGGATTTCAAGTCTACATTTCTGAATGGGATATTAGAAGAAGAAGTTTACATTGAACAACCTGAAGGATTCATTGAGAGCACAAACAAGAATAAGGTATGTAACTTACATAAATATCTTTATGGATTGAAGCAAGCACCCTGAGCCTAGTATGAGAGGTTTCACTCTTATCTAATAAAAATAGGATTTCAAAGAATAAGTGATAAAAGTAATGTTTAATTGAAGTGTGACAGTGACAACAAGGTTTTGATTTCTGAAATTTTTGTTGATGATATTATTTTTGGAGGCAATAACACCTTATGTAAGGCATTTATTGATGAAATGATAAAAGATTTTGAAATGTCTATGATTGGATAGATTAATTTCTTTATAGGACTATAGATACAACAAGCTGTAGAAGGGATCTATATTACACAAGCTAAGTATATCAAAGAGATTCTCAAAACTTTGGTATGGAAGATTCCAAGTCTGTTGGAACACCGATGTGTTAATATGAATTCAAAATAACTAAGAGGGGGTGTGAATAAGTTATTCTTAGGTCTAGATGTGCCCATATAAAACTTTAAATCAAATTCAACAACTTAGATCTGCTCAGCAGCAATAAACAATACAAGTGTGTAGTTTACTGTACTAATGAAATAAGCTTGTAGAAACTTAACAGTAAAACACAACAATAACATTCACACATTTTGACACCACAATTTAACATAGAAACCCAACATGGGAAAAACCACCAGTAACACACTACCAAAATTTTACTCTTCTTAAGTAATTCCCTGTGAGGATCCAACCCTGTTAAAGGTTACAAAACACACTGTCAAATGTGACCTGGTTAAAGGATTTAATCACCCTATTAGGAGTGGCCTTGATAGAGGACTTAGAACATTCCAATATAAATTTCACCTTGTTCAAAGGATTTATACAATGACTGTTAGGTCAACTTGGTTAAAGGATTTGAACGGTTACAATGGCTAGAAAGTAATCAGTAGGTGTGATCTGATTCATACAACTTACTTTGCAAATCCAGATCCAATTTTAGCTCTAATGCTAATTCATTGAGTGGCCTCCATTCTCATCTTAAACTTTAGATCTTCTTGGAAATATGTCAAGAAATCTCTCTATACTTCTCTGCTCAGTCTTCTCTGCTTATCTCTTGCCAATCAGTCAATTAGCCATCCAAAAATTTGCATTCAACTTTGATACCTTAACAATAACCACAGTAGGTTATATTATACCTCTTCATCTAGGTCAAATAAATATTTTTCCACTTAATCAAGATCGTAGATCTTATGTTAGGTCAAATCCAACAGATCTTTCCATCTTTACATTTAATTTAATTCTCTAATACAGTCATTAATTAACCATTGAATCCATGCGCTAATAACAGTTTCCGATGCATTAAATGAATATGGACCAATCTTAACTAATAATGCATATACCAATAAAATCAATTATGTCAGCCATAGATCTCAAATCTCATCAATAAACAAAATACTGATGCTCAGCATTTCACTATCTCCCTTAGCATTTCACTGGTGCTCGCCATCATCTTTGCTTTGCTCGACATCACCTTTCACTTTTCTCGGCATTGACTTTTCTTTTCTCAGCATTGACCTTCCAGTGAATTGTCAGTGCTGGATAAACAATGTATCACTTTTCCAAAGTGCCAAATGATCAAGTACCCTGGTTTATACTCATAACTCAACCATTTCCTTGGTCTTCTTGTTATCCTATTCTTTTCAAATCTTCATCAATCAATGGATAAGGTACTCAAACATATAGCGATAGTCTCACCAATTAAGGTTTGACATCAATGAAAAAATAACAATTGTCTACATTGTAGCAATCTTTCCAACAATCTCCCTCTTTGGCATTGATGGCAACACTAAACTATAAAATAATAATTTCCAACCAAAGTTACCATACAATCCAAAAAGTACCTGCGTTCCTAATATGAACAAATTTTCATTAATGTCTTTAGCTTCATTCTGACTTCCTTTGTGTCTATAATCACACTGATGTTTTCTATTACTATTCAGCTCCCTCTTTCAGTAATATCTCCCTTACATCTATTGTTACCTGTTGTTTTAGTAATAATCTCCCTCTTTGACAACAATGCCAAAGATTGACATCTTTGTCATGCAGATTCTTTAGTTCTAATCTTTGTAGCATGTTCTTCCTGTCATCTTTGTATATGACTGATCTACTTTTCTATTTTGGTTATCCACTTCACAGTTTTTAGGCAGCATCCTAAAAATGTGACTTATTGTGCATTAATGTGTCAAGTGTTCTGATTCAAACATTTGATGCAACAGTACCATTTAGTACTAGTTAGACTCAGCTAGGGGAATTACCCCCAATTTACCTCTTAGATACTCATGAGCATCCTTGGGTAATGCTTTTGTAAATATGTCTGCCAAATGTTCCTTAGTGTTCACATATTCTAGTCTTACTTCCTTCTTCTATACTAGCTCCCTCAAGTAATGATACTTGATAGCTATATGTTTTGTCTTAGAGTGCATTATAGGATTTTTAGAAATATTAATGGCACTTCTTTTATCACAATATATGACAACTAGTTCTGTGATCTCCTCTTTCATACCTTTCAGTAGTATCTTTAACCACACAATGTTTGAACAATTAACTGTTGCTGCCACATACTCGGCTTCAGCTGTAGATTGTGAGGTGCAATTCTGTTTCTTGCTTGTCCAGGAAACTAATCTTTTCCCCAAAATAAATTCTCCTCCTGTGGTGCTTTTTCTATCATCAACATTACCAGCCCATTCAGAATCAGTATAGACTCTGAGTTCAAACTCATCATTCTTTTTGTAATATAGGCCATAGTCTTCTGTACCTTTCAAATATCTCAGTATTCTTTTTTACTGCCATAATATGTGTCTCTTTTGGATTAGCAAAAAATCTAGCAACAATTTCAACTGCTAATGCAATATCAGATCTACTCTGTACAACATATTGCAACTTACCAATCATTGATCTGTACAGTGTTTGATTTACCTCTTTTGTATCATCATTCTTTGTCAACTTCTGTCTAGTAGCCATGGTTGTACTCATTGGTTTTTAATCTTCCATACCAAATGTTTTTAGTATCTCCTTGATATATTTTGATTGTGTAATATAGATACCATTCTTCATTTGATGTATTTGTAGTCCAACAAAGAATTTTATCTCACCAAACATAGACATTTCAAATTTAGTTTGCATCTCCTATGAAAATGCTTTACATATCATATCTTGTCCACTGAATATGATGTCGTCCACAAAAATTTCAGCCAATAAAATTCCTTTACCTTGTTTTGTCTTCAAATATAGATTATTGTTGTAATTTGTTCTTGCAAATCCAATCTTTATTAGATAATTTTACAATCTTTCATAGCATGCTCTTGGTGCTTGCTTCAATCCATATAACACCTTGTGCAGTCTATAGACCATGTTCCTCTTACTTGGGTCAATAAATCCACCAGCTTGTTCAATATATACTTCTTCTTCTAGTATCCCATTTAAAAATGCAGACTTCACATCCATTTGATAGACTTTAAATCCTTTGTAGGCTGCATATGCAAGTAGAGTTCTCACACTTTCCAATCTTGCAACTGGGGTGAATGTCTCTCCATAGTCAATTCCTTCCTCTTGTGCATAACCCTTGCATACCAGTCTTTCTTTATTGCTTGTGACCTCTCCATGTTCATTCAACTTGTTTCTGAATACCCACTTTGTACCAATTACATTTTTGTTGTCAGGTCTAAGTACTAGTGTCCATGTCTTATTCTTTTCAATCTGGTCTATCTCTTCATTCATTGCTTGAATCCAGTCTTCATTGTCCAAAGCATCTTTTACTGTCTTAGGCTCAAAATCACACAACAAACATGTGTCTTCTCTTAATTTGCCTCTTGTGATGACTGCAGAATCCTTTTCTCCTATGGTTTGATCAGGTTTATGGTTCCTTCTTACATATTTTGCCAAAGTAGGCTCTTTCTCAGCTTCATTTTGATCGTTCAAGTTCAGTTCAGGGTGAAACTATGACTCGGCATCTCCATCAGATAACTCGGTAGTCACTTCCTGTTGCCTGGCAATGTCATTTTGTGTCTCGACAGGTGCAGACTGTTGCTCGGAAACTTTGTTTTCAATTTCATTAGAATCCTCTTTGTCAGGATATGTGAATGATCTGTAACTTTCAGGCTCAACCATGCTTTCAGCTTCATTTCTTTCTGCATATTCATCAATTCTAACATTTTCACTTTCCACAATTTTGTTAGTGTTAGAATTTAAACATTTGTATGCCTTACTCTTAGTAGAATATCCAAGAAATATGTCTTCTCCTTTGTCATCAAGTTTACCATTTTTGTTATCCTTCAGTATAAAACATTTACTCCCAAAGACTTTGAAATAACTTACAGTAGGTGCATATCCATACCATAGCTCATAAGGTGTATAATTTGTACCTTTCTTGACTTGTACTCTATTCAGGGTATAAACAGTTGTACTTGTAGCTTCTCTCCAATATTTATGTGCAACATTTTTCTCCATCATTAATGTTCTAATACAATCCATGATAGGTTGATTTCTCCTTTTAGATATACCATTCTGTGGTGGTGTCCTAGGTGTTGACATCTATCTTTTTATTCCTCAGTCATTGAAAAATTTATTAAACTCATTAGAAATGATTTCTCCTCCTCTGTCAGATCTTTGACATTTCAAGCTCTTACCTATTTCCTTTTCAACTTTTTCCAAGTACCACTTAAATAACTAAAATGCATTATATTTTTCTTTGAGAAACATAACAGTCATCATCCTAAAGTATTCATCTACAAATAAAATACAATATTTATCTCCGCAGTAGCTTTTCTCACCAATAGTTCCACAAAGGTCAGTATGAACTAATTCCAAAATATTCTCAGAAGTATGAGTTTTTCTTTTAAAACTAGATTTAGTCATCTTGCCCAACTGACATTGCTTACACATTACATTCTCAGGTTTGTTTAACTTAGACAGTCCTCTAACCTTTTTCAATTTACTTATGCTTACCAAGTTATCAAAGTTAACATGACATAGCCTCTTATGCCATAACCAAACATCATTATATTGTGCAAACAGGCATCTCTCTTTAGCTAAATCCAGGTAGAACAAGTTACCTTTTGTTTTCTCACCATCTCCAACTAGTTCTCCATTGGCATCATAGATCTTTGCTTTCCTGTGATGGAACTCAACTCTGTAACTAAAAGTGTTAAGTTGTGAAACACTCAACAAGTTATACTTAAGATCATCAACCTAGTATACATCATCACATCTAATCTTATTAGTCAATTGAATTTATCCTTTCCCTTTGACTCTACAAGGTGTGTCATTACCAAATTTAACATATCCACATTTGCATTGATCTAATGTCTCAAATTTGTCCTTATCACCAGTCATGTGATGTGAACAACCACTGTCAATAATCCAATGATCACCTTTACTCATATAAGAAATTAGAGTAGTTTTCTCATCATCTTTCATTGCAACATACACTACTTCTATATCATTTTCATCAGATTTGTTAGATTCACTTTTAGAAGCTTCTTCAGCTACATAGCAAGATTTCTTACCTTTATCTTTGTAGTCCTTGTACTTTCTATAGTCTCGATCATCCTTTTTGTCCTTATACTTGTTGAACCTTCTTTCATCCTTCTCATTCTTGTCAGGGCATCTGGCAGCAATATGACCAACTTTGTTATAAGAAAAACAAATAATAGGAAGTTTACCTTTGAATTTTCCTTTTCCTCTTGCTAGTCTTCTTGCCATAAGTGCCTCAAGCTCTTCTAGATCATCATATGAGGTGTCACTATCACTGTCCACACATTTCTTTCCTTTCTTAGATTTCCTGATGACCATCTATGACTTGAATGCAAATTCAATAGCTTCTGGAGTATAGTTGTCAAAATTTGACATCTCAAATGCAGTAAGTCTGCCTACCAGACTTTCTAGAGTTAGATTGTTATTTGGAGTACATCTCAGTTCTTGAATTACAAATACTTTAATAGCATAAATAGGAAGAAGTGTTCTTAGTACCTTACTCATGATAGTATCTTCATCAATGACTCCCTTAGCTCCTCTAATAGCATTTACAACTTCCTTTATCCTATCATAGTATTGCACTATATGTTCTCCTTCTTGCATTTTTAAATCATCAAACTTACCTATCAAGCTTTTAGATTTGGCTCTTAGTACATTCATATCACCTCCATAGATGGTTGTAAGGGAATCCCACATCTACTTTGCACTTGTACAATCTTTGATGTCCTCAAATTCATGATAGTTCAGAGATGATGCAAGTTCCAACATTGCTTGATTATGTTCATGCTTGTCTCTTAGTTGTGTAGAATTAAAAACTCTAGTAGGGGCTACATATTCTATTTCAATATGTCATTTAGTAGAATCACCAATACCATCCAGATGAAGTTTCATCAAACTTTTCCATGCAAGAAAGTTTTCCTTGTTGATCTTTGGTCCATCCCTTTTATACATCTTGATCTTTATCTCCAAGTACCTTAAAACTTTTCAAGAGAACACAACTCTGATACCAATTGTTAATATGAATTCAGAATAAATGAGGGGGGGTGAATCAGTTATCCTCAGGTCTAGATGTGCCCATATAAAACTTTAAATCAACTTCAACAACTCAAATCTACTTGGCAGTAATAAACAATAAAAGTGTGCAGTTTACTGTACTAATGAAATAAGCTTGCAGAAACTTAACAGTAAAACAAAACAATAACATTGACACATTTTGACACCATGATTTAACATGGAAACCCAACATGGGAAAAACCACTAGTAATATACTACCAAAATTTTACTCTGCTAAAGTAATGCCCTATGAGGACCCAACCCTGTTAAAGGTTACAAAACACACTGTCAAATGTGACCTGGTTAAAGGATTTAATCACCCTATTAGGAGTGGCCTTGTTAGAGGACTTAGAACATTCCAATCTGAATGTCACCTTGTTCAAAGGATTTATACAATGACTGTTAGGTCAACCTGGTTAAAGGATTTGAACTGTTACAATGGATAGAAATTAATCAGCAGGTGTGATCTAATTCAAACAACTTACTTTGCAAATCTAGATCCAATTTTATCTCTAATGCTAATTCACTGAGTGGCCTCCATTCTCATCTCAAACTTTAGATCTACTTGGAAATCTATCAAGCAATCTCTCTCTCTTCTCTGCTCAACCTTCTCTGCTTATGTCTTTCCAATCATTCAATTAGCCATGCAACACTTTGCAGTCAACTTCGATACCTTAACAATAACCACAGTAGGTTATATTATACCTCTTCATCTAGGTCAGATAAATCTTTTGCCTCTTAATCAAGATCGTAGATCTTAGGTTAGGTCAGATCCAATAGATCTTTCCATCTTTACATTTAATTTACTTCTCCAATACAGTCATTAATTAACCATTGAATCCATGCACTAATAACGGTTTCCCATGCATTAAATGAATATGGACCAATCTTAATTAATAATGCAT
>MU225854.1:1272905-1289246 GCA_018584345.1 Thuja plicata | reverse complement strand
GGTTTCCCATGCATTAAATGAATATGGACCAATCTTAATTAATAATGCATATCCCAATAAAATCAATTATGTCAGCCATAGATCTCAAATCTCATCAATAAACAAAATACTGATGCTTGGCATTTCACTGTCTCGCTCGACATTTCACTGGTGCTCGGCATCATCTTTGCTTTGCTTGGCATCACCGTTCACTTTGCTCAGCATCGACTTTTCTTTTCTCGGCATTGACCTTCTAGTGAACTATCAGTGCGGGATAAACAATGTATCACTTTTCCAAAGTG
Source organism: Thuja plicata (assembly GCA_018584345.1). Taxonomy (NCBI): domain Eukaryota; kingdom Viridiplantae; phylum Streptophyta; class Pinopsida; order Cupressales; family Cupressaceae; genus Thuja; species Thuja plicata. The sequence continues at coordinate 1,288,965 of MU225854.1, read as the reverse complement.
CCAAATGATCAAATACCCTGGTTTATACTCATAACTCAACTATTTCCTTGGTCTTCTTGTTATCCCATTCTTTTCAAATCTTCATCAATCAATGGATAAGGTACTCAAACATACAACGATAGTCTCACCAGTTAAGGTTTGACATCAATGACAAAATAACAATTGTCTACATTGTAGCAATCTTTTCAACACGATGGTCATAGGATGTAAATTATCTAAATAAGGTGAGACACAAGAGGTGGATAATACTCTTTACTAATCCATGATTGGTAAATTGTAGTATGTTGTTCACAACAAACCTGATATAGCACACACCATTGGAATTGTTGCAAGATTTTACTCTAATTTGAAGGAAACACATATGTCTAAAATTAAGAGAAATTTTAGATATCTGAAAGGAACTGAAGATTTTGGATTATTGTACAAAAAGGAGGTACTTTTGATCTGAAAGTCTACACTGATACAGATTGGGCCCAAAACATTGATGATAGAAAAATTATTAGTGGAGGCACATTATTTGTAGGTGAAAGATTGGTCACATGGCTAAGAAAGAAGCAGAGTTCAATTTCACAGTCTACTACCGAGGCAGAATATGTTGTTTCTACAATGAATTATGAAAATATTGTTTGGATCAAACAACTACTTGAAGGTATGCAAGAGATTATGTCAGATCCTATAACTATTTTTTGTGATAACACAAGTGCTATCAATATGTCAAAGAACCCGGTTATGCATTCAAAGACCAAGCACATTTCAATCAAGTATCACTACTTGAGAGAACAAGTTCAAGAGAAGAATTTGGTATTAGAATACGTGAATTCAAATGAATAATTGGCTGATATATTTAGAAAGGCACTACCGAAGGATTCTTTTGAGTATCTCAGAGGTAAATTAGGGGTTCTTCCCCTATCCAATATTCACTAAGTAGCATGAGGCATGTTTCATAAATTCTATAATTTATTAGAATATCTATTCTTGAATTGATGTTAGTGTGACACACTTTAGGTGATTCCTGAAGTTGTGAAGAAATTTCTATATGTAATGAGTATTTGTACATGTAAGGTATAATCCACTGCTGAAACAAGTTTTTAGGAGTATGACTTTTTGGATTGTTGTCAAAGAAGGAGAGTATCAAATTGATGAAATTTATCCATAAGGGAGATATTGATGAAAGAGGGAGAGAATGAATTGTTACTATTTACTCATAAAGGATAATCAGAACATATTATATAGTATCAGAAGATTTATCCAAGAGGGAGAACAATGAACATTTTGAAGATCAAAAATAGAATATCAACTCAGAGGTAGTAATGACAGAGATTGACAGTATTGAAAGTTGTCATCAGCAATTACTATAATGCTGTCATCAATGCCAAAGAGGGAGATTGTTGATTAACTAATGGAGATGATGAAGACCAAGTGATAATGAGTATACATGTTTATAGAAATGGTTAGATCAGTTATTATTTTGTCATTGATGTCAAGAAATTGATTTACTAATTTTTATTGAGTTACCATATCATACAACGAAGAAGTTAAATGGGTGAAAAATATAGATCAAACAATGCTGAATTAATGTTGATATAGTTATTTTCTACTATATATTTGATGTTATCAAGTCGGTATACTTGATTGATTAAGTCATAAATTACAAAGAGTTAAGATATGACTGAAAAGAGTTACTCTACTGAGCTAGACCGAGACAGCTGGTATAGATTTGTGTTGATCGGTTTCTAGTTATCGAACACCGAGTAGTAAATGAATTTTGTTACCGAGTTGCAAAGCAAATTACCGAGAAAAAGATATTGATTGTAAATGATGATAAGATCAAATATAATACAAGGCTATGATTATTTGGATGGAGATAAGAATTAAAGGAAGTTTTTTAGAAGATCTACGAGTGATAAAATTCACTGAGAATATCTAAGGCAAAGATCAAGTGGTTAAACTTGATTATGTGAGTTCCGATAAAGTTCAAGTTATGAGGTAAAAGTGAAATGATTTAGCGAGTTAAGATTTATGAAGAATATGATCGAACGACTGAGCGCAAATGATGGAAAACCTAAGCAAGGAGATTAAGAGGCAAAATTATGTCTATATAAATGATGATAAATTAACAAAGATTATGATGCTGGCGAATTAAATCAAGAAGTAGAAGAAGGTGACGAGAAGAGTTATCGAGTAGAACAAAGAAGAAGGAAGAGAAGAATCTAAAGTCTAAAACTGAGACAAATGGAGTATCTAATGCCAGTATTCATGTGAGCATAAACGATATGACACAAGAAAAAGGTAGTTGCTATATTTATAGATCAAAGTTCTAATATTTCTTATTTGCATTTGTAGCAGAGAAAATATCTTAAACAAGTGGATTTAACAGTCCTATTTGTAAATCCTAAATGTAGGTGACATTCCAAAAGAGTGTTTAAAGTCCTCTAGCAAGGCCACTTCTAACAGGGTGAATATCTTAACTGATATGAAGGAAATCCCTTAACAGGGTCATATTTAGCAAATGTATTTGTAATCTTTAACAGGATAAGCTCTTAACCAAGTGTACTTCAGAAAGGTACATTTTTATTGTGGTTCACAATTCTCGTAGAATTTTTTCTCAAATCGGGTTTCCTCGTTAAATCTGGTGTCAACTGAGTTAAATATGTGTTTACTAAGTTTGATTGATTAATTTTCATATTATGAGATATATGGCTATTTAATTTATTAAGTTATTTGGTGAATCAGTTATTACTATATTCAGTGCTACCGAGTGAATCAATGACTTGATTTTTAAGTGTTTAAGTTTAATTTGGTCTTAGTCATCCCCTTCTCTCAGTGGGACCAACACCCTTTTTCATATGCCTTTACTAATTCATCTTCCTTTTGAACTAATTCCCTTATCTTTTTTACACTCTCTATTGGGATATCCTAAGTCTCAAAGTTATCTAGGAAGTCTTTTTTCACCTCAGCCCACCCTTTTTCATGGTTTGGATAAGCCTTTTTTTAGTATTTCAATGTATCCTTCCATAGAGAGGCCACAAAGTCTTGTAGTTTGATTTTGTCCTATTCTACATGCTTCCTTGCTCACAGTGATTCCAAGAGGAAAAGATGTTCTACAGCCTTTGAGGCATCCTTTCTAAATATTGGTAGCTTTATTATTCAATCTACTTTGGTATTCTCCTTTTCTAGTTATGTCTAGTAGATTGGTGAGTTATTTGTATTTTGGACTTCTTTGTTCTTCTAACTATAGGGGGCTTATGTTCTCTACCTTTGTCTCTTTTCAAGTTTACCTTGAAGTAGTCTATGGGAAGGAACTGGTTTTAGGATTTTATGTATTGTCATCTCGATGTCTTGATCCTTTATGAGCCCGATTTTCTACACTAGGAACTCTAGGAATTTGTACGCTCATTGGTGTCTTATAGTTTTACCTTGAAACCAAACATAAATACATCACCCTTTTGTATTTCAGACTATTGCTTGTGATCATTCTTTATGTCTTTATTTTTGACTTTCTTTGAGTTGAGAGATTTATATCTGTAATTTTGTTGTAGGATTCCAAGAGTAAGCCTAATTTTAAGGAGGAGGATGTAATACCCACCCCATAGTTTACTTTTTATTTTTGGTTTCCAAACTCTTTTAAGCCTTTTTCAAGTGTGCATTGGTTGTTTCAATATTAATTGAGGATATTGATGTATTAATTTCATTATGATTTGATATATTATGATCCATTGGATAGTTGTGTTATATCTTACGTATTCAGTTAGATTTATGGTTATTTAATCATGGTTATTTATATGTTATGATGTCATTATAATTATGGATTTATTGACAATAATGACACTACATCTATATGCACATGTATCATTTGTATGTTTTACTTTTCTATTTGGTGTGTTTGATATGGTATGGGATAGAGTCATATTTACTTGCTTTGGGGAGATCCACAGGATGTACTGATCTCAACTATTTCTTGTTATATTATATGTATGCATATGTTCATCTTTGTGATGATAGGTTTGCAAGTACTGGACATCGCCTTCCCTAAATTGGCAGGAGTAAGCGTGCCCTATCGCATTATCTCAATGGTTAAAAAGGTGAGGTAGTATTCATGCCCAAATCCCTACCCTAAAGCTATATTTTGCCCTAGGAATGGACAAGAATTTGACTGACTATCCTATCTAAATCCATCAAGGTGACATGGATTCAAGAGCCTTTCTATGAGTGCTTATTATTTATGTTTCAGTTGCTTTCTCTATTGAGATTATTTTAGTTAGATTTATGTTGCTTTTTGGCTTGTTGTGATTAATGATTAATTATGGTAATTATTAATGTTAATAATTACACCTTTATTAAGTTTAAAACATTAATATATTAAATATATGGCTATTTAATAATTAAATATTAATTAAATGCCTATATTTAATTAATTGATTTAATTAAGTCTTAATTGAATAATTAATATTTAATTAATATTAAATCTAAATATTGGAATTAATTGTACAAGTTAAATTATTAATAATTCCTTAAGTTGCATTATTGATTTCTTTAATTAAACTAATATCATGCAATTAATACGCACTTTATTACTGAATTTTGACTTTAACTTTAATTTACAAAGTTAAGTTGTGCAAATTGATTTAAGTGAAAATGAAATTAAAGTGTTCTTTTAATTTTTAATTAAAATTAAAACTCCTAATTAGGGCTGCACTTTTGTCAAAACCTAATTTCCTAATTTTCTATATATTTGAATTGAAAGTCATTTGGAGGCTATTCAATTAGGTTGGAGGAGAATTTTGAAGTAAAAGAATTTTTGTAAAGCTTAGGAGTATTTTGGATTCACTTCTTGCTTCGGGATTGTATCAGTTTTGTTCTTTGTTCTTGAGGTAGGGTTTGAAAACTTGAAAATTCCAGTTGTTCATATCCATGTCTTCTATGCATTTCAACTAATGGGATCCTGTGTTTGAAACTTTCTTGTTTGATTTTGTGTGTTTAAATTGCTTAGATTTGAGAAATAGGTTATTGGTATTATTCTATGGTTTTCTCTTTCTTGTATGTTTGTTAGATCTGCTTTTTGGGCTTAAGGGTTTCATTAGAATAATCTAGTTTTCATTATGGCCATTAGGGTTTCAAATTGGTGCAAAATATATTCCTGTTTTTGAATTTATATATGTTCATCAGAATGGTTTTTTAACTTCAAATCTATAAAAATATCCTTACCTGTACTTGAAATTATGCCTTGACGAGCTTCATAATCAACCCTCATACCCAAATCTGCAAGAAAATAGGAAAATGAGGTTAAATTACACGGTAGAATATTATTTTAATATTATTGTTAAATTTGCATTCAAACCTCCTATTTAGATTAATTTTATAAGAAAAGTTGTAATACATTTATTCCTCTTCCTTTAAATCTTTTTGTTAAAAAATAAAAAAATAAAATTATATCTTGATTCTTTCCCGGATGAGCTTTCGAGTTAGTTTTTAAATATTAATAATACATTCAGTGGCTCGCCCACTTTTGCTTTAAAAAAAAAAATTATACGTGTGTGAGTGTGCGCTAGTGTTTTTAAAAACAATATTGCATGTATTTTTAAATATTCTTGTTATTAAAAACTTTTTTTAAAAAAAGTTGTTAAAAAATACAAACCTGGTGAAATTATTTAATTATTTTCCGTAAATTAAAAAATAAATAAATAAATAAATAATTATTGGTCTTAAATTTAAAATTAATAAAATTAATTAATTAATTAATTAAGAGTTGGTGGGGTGGTGGGCTCTCAACCCCTTCTCCCCACCGCTGCATGACAGCACTGTCGGCACGACAGAGTACTCCCTTTAAAGGGAGTCGCAAGGTGGGCCAGGGGTGGTGGGGACCAGGTCCCACCCCCATTTTATAATTTATGCCATGGGTTTATATATATATATATATATATATTATTAAAATTAATTTATATGAGAATAGAAAAATGTGCTCTGCTCTGCGAAAACCACCTGATACATTTTGCAAACCCCTAAAAATAGCAACCATGGACCCCCAGGAAACTCCATCATGCACCGCTGGAATCGTTGGGATCGACGCCACTCTACCCGCAACTGCTCCAGGTGCCTGGTGTGATTTTTCCTTTTTGTCTTTAGGCAAGTTGCGTTTGTTTGAGTATCCTCCCAGCCCTTCGTCAGAGTCAGTACCCCCTACATTTAATTCTCCATTAATGGAAACCCTAACATCCAAAACACCAGTTTTAAATTCATCCTCCAAAACCAAACAAACTCATTATGATAAACCAAAAACATTTTTGGAAGCTGTCGCTCCTACCGCCATTGCATCTAGCGCTAGATTCAACCCTTCCAATAAGACCGAAGAACCTGGTAAGCAGCCCAGCCCTTCCTCGTAGTCTTTCACTATTTCTCCTAATTCGGAGATGTTGGTTGAAATTAGAAATGGAAAAACTAGACTTAAGAACTCTACAATTTTTTTTGCGGTTGTTGAAGTTGATAAATGCCCTCCTCAAAAATTTTTGGATGATTGGTTCCATAGCTAATGGAACCTCAAGAGTGGTTTTCACATCTCATTCTGTAGACAGTTACAGAAGGGTTTGTTTGTTATATTCTTTAATAATCAGGAGTCACAGGCTGCAATACTCAAAAGCAGTATTGGGCCGTAGGTAATACCTCCTTTTGTGCCCTAGCCTAGACTCTAGAGGCTGTCCACGAAGAGGTCTTAGCCCTTTCAGCCCCAAGATGGATTCTAATTAAAGATATCCCTCCATTTCTATGGCATTTTCTTCCCCATATCGTTGAACCAATTGGCAAATTTATTAGAATGGATGATACTGCCCGTCTGGTTCCGCATATGGATGCTCGTGTTCTGATTTCATTTTACCCAGGTAGAGAAATTCCTAAATAATTTGCGATCAACATTGATGCTAAATCGTTCTCATGCCCTATTGAAATACTTGGCTGGCTTAATGCTTGTTTCTTGTGTAGAAAGGAGGGTCACCTCCGAAAATATTTCCCTATCATCAAGAAAAACCCTATCCTAAATAGAAATGTTGATCATAATACGACCACCAATAGGTCGACTTCCAGCCCAGATAAGCCTGATAACATCCCGACCCCTTTTACCTCCCCTGTGGTTGAACCTTCTATCTCCAAGCCTCTTTTTTCCCCTCCTTTCCCACCTCCCCCTCCCATCGTGGGGGCTGAACCTTTTGACAAATTTCTTTTAGTTTCAAAGAAGAGGAAGAAGAGAACTAGGAAACCTTTTCCCCCGATTGAGGATTGTTCCCTGAAGGAGTCTCCTTCTCATCTGACGGTCATTTCTCCCTCTCCATCCACCTCCACCTTGGTGATTGCATCTTCCTCGATTCCTGCTCTTGTGGAGCATGACAGTGTGGTTATCAATCTTCTAGAAACCCTCCCGAAGCCCTTCAAAGAAACCTCTGATGAATTCATTGTTGAAGTCATCCCAGCTAATGATAAGAACATTTTGATTCCTTTCTCCTCACCTAACCCGTTCATCTAACTTGACTCTGCATCACAGCTACTCTCTGATGAAGATCTTGACCACACCGATGACATCCCATCCTCTAAACGTAGAGGTAGGCCGTTAGGTTCAAAAAATAAGCTTTCTTCGGTCAGAAAGGCTAGTGGGGTACCAAATTCGGCCTTAGTGCCCATAAACATCTCTGCTAGGAGAAAAATTGCTTCCACTCCTAAAGTTTCCTCATGAATTGTACATCTTGGAACATCAGGGGCTTAGAGTCCCCTGATAGAAAACATATCATCAAGTGTTTCCTTGACTCTAACCAGCCTATGGATTTCCTTCTCCTACAAGAAATTAAAGCGATTGGATTTACTATCGAAACCAGCCTTAACTTTATTTGGAAGGATGCGATTAAATTCAATACCCAACATCCTAAGGGAAGAGGTGGTATTTTTATTCTTATTAACCCTAAATGGGAAAGGGTTATCACAGATAGCACTGTCTCCCCATGTAACAGAGCTCTATGGATTAGTTTTAAAAGCAACAATGTGGAGTTTGGCATCTATTTTGTTTATGCCTCTAATGACTGCACTGAAAGGTCGCGGTTATGGGCTTGGATGGATTCTCTACCTGACATACCATGGATAATTGGTGGTGACTTCAATATGATTGAGTGCCAAGAGGATAACTTAGGTGGCTTTCCATTTAGTTGGAAAGCCATGGAGAAGGCTCACTGGGACAAACTTAAGCAGAATAGAACTCTTTTTGACCCACTTGCTGGTTCCAAGGACTCCTTTCCTGACCTGTGGCATACGTGGTGTAATTTCCAAAAAGGGAAAGCTCGAATCTATTCGAGACTCAACTGATTCTATGTCAACAATTTTTTTTTTACGATTCTTCCTGATGGTAATGGTAAATTTGTTTGAATTACTCCCACTACCCTGTTTGATCATCACCCGATATCCTTTTGTGTTAAGCCTATCAATTCCACTTCGTGTAACATCCCCTCCACTGCTAAATTTCTTCTCAACACCTCTCTGCTATAGGATGAAGACATTCTTGTGTCCATTAACCTCATCTGTAACTTTAATAAATTTCATGTCCCTTTTAACTCTCACCTGGAACTTTGGAATAAAAACATTATTGCATGGCAAAACCTTTTGAAAACTCTTGGTCAAAAGAGGGTGAAAGATTTTAGGTACACTAAGAAGCTTCTCTCTAAGTAACTGCTGGAAACTGAAAACAAGATTCAAGCTAACCCCTGGGACAATTCCCTTGTTTCCCAAGTTTCTAGTGTCAGAGATACCCTTAGACAGCACCAGCAAACCAAGATTAGAGGGGCTCAAATTCATTCTCGGGCACACTGGCTGATTGGTGGGGACAGGGGATCCAAATTTTTCTTTAATATTATTAAAAATAAATAGGCTAATGAATCTATTGATAGAATTATCTCTAAGGATCATGAAATTACTGACATTGAGGGCATCAAACATGCTTTTTCCACCTTTTATAAGAAACCGTTCACCTCTGAGGACACTGAGGAAGCTAATACAATTAGAAAACAATGTATACCCCTGATCCCTAATAAAATCTCCAATACTGATGCCTCTCTACTTAGTAAAGAAATTTTGGTAGAGGAAATTAAAAATGCAATTAATTGCCTGAAAGTGGATAAAGCTTTGGGGCCCAATGGGCTTCCGGTGGAGTTTTATAGAGCTAACAGTGAATGGATCTCCACTGACCTTCATGAGATTTACTTGGAAGCCCTTGATACTCATACTCTGGGTAAAGAAATTAATTGTGGTATTATTAAACTTCTGCCCAAAGAGGGGGATAAGGCCTTGCTAAAAAATTGGCGCCCTATCACCCTCCTTAATGTCTCTTACAAAATTCTTGCTAAAATCCTGGCCATCAGAATTGAGAAGATTCTCCCCAAATTTGTCTGCCCTACCCAAACTGACTTTATAAAGGGAAGATATATACTGGAAAATCTTATTACTAGCTGGGAAGCCCTAAATTGGGCTAAAAATTCCAATCAAAAGGCTACTATGTTCTTCCTGGACTTTGAAAAAGCATACGACAGGGTGGAATGGAAATTCATTTCCATGATGCTGAAAGCCTTTGGTTTCCCTAACATATTTTGTAAAGCTGTTAATGTCCTTCTTACTGATGCTTGTGCTCAGATTGATGTTAACGAATCTTTATCTGAGGTTATTCTCCTCTCCCGCTCCATCAGACAAGGTTGCCCTTTATCCCCCTCCCTTTTTGCTATTGTTGCTGATGCGCTGTACAATATCCTTAGAGTTGATAAACTTTCTTAACCTGTAATTGGCATCTCCCTGCCCAATGGGGAGGAATTGATAAACTATCAGTTTTCTGATGATACTACCCTGTTCCATGACTCCTCTGAAAGTAATTTTGAAGCCATGCTTGAGAAACTCAAGATATTTTGTTCCATTTCTAGAGCTCGACTTTCTCAGTCCAAATCCATATGTCTTGGGTGGGAGGATCAACCCCCTAACTAGTTCAATAAATTTAATTTTCAATGGGGAGGGCCACACACCATTGTTAGATACTTGGGTATTCCTTTCTCGGTTGATCCTTCTATCAAAGACATGTGGCTATGGGTCAAAGAAAAAATATCAAAAAAATTGAACAAATGGCACAATAGATCGTTGTCCCTGGCTGGTAGAGTTCAAGTTTGCCAAAAAATTATTTTGTCTTACAATATCTATTATGCTTCTGCCTAGATGTTCAGTAATTACCAGGTCCTTGAAATCCAAAAATAAATTAGGAAGTATCTTTGGTCGGATGGAAAAGGTAATCGAAAGGCCCATGCTGTGAGGTGGAAATGGTGTCATACTGACAAACTGCTTGGAGGGTTGGGGTTAAAGGACCTCAAAACCATGGGGATTGCATTAGCCGCCAAATGGATCTTTCACTCTCTATCTGGGGATGATCCTTGGAAAAATCTTATTAGAAGCAAAATTGAAAGAGGACATCCTAAGAATCGTAAGGATTGGAATGACCTCCCTTTTTCTGATTTAATTTTAGGCACCTTTCCTGTGATGGCTCAGCGTTCAGCTATCTTTAAGTCCATATGGAAGGCCTAGAACAATGTCAAAATGTTTGTTGTCAATAAGAATTTTCATGATGATAACCAGATATTTGGTGAAAGGTCCATCTGGTGGAACTTGCATCACACTGGTAAACCACTTTCCCTGACTAAGGGATGCTCTGCTAAACTTTGGCATCGGATGGGCATTTCTCAATTCATTGATCTGTTTGAAAATGGCAGGTTAATTAGTTGGGAAATGCTTAAATCTAAATTTAACATCCCTGATTCCCAGAAGAAGACATATACCATGTTAGTTAGTGCTTGTAAGAATCTCCCTACCTGTTGCCACATTGACTCGGACAGGCTTTTAAAATTTAAATGGCCTGATGGTTCTAACATGGATAAACTTAAAGCCAAAACATATACAAAGTGATCAGCCAAGATGATTCCATTCTTGAACATATCAATAAAATATGGTACTCTAAGCTTGACCCCTCGGATTGGAAGAAGATTTTTGGTAGATTTTGGAAGTCCCCTATTGAACCTAAAGTTAAATATTTTAAATGGCTTTTAATCTTGGACAGACTCCCTATTAGACAAGACTTCTCCTCTGAACCAATCTATCTTTTTTGTGGCTCCCATGAGTCTGGCAGACATATCTTTTTTTACTGCACTTTTTCCAAAGAGATTTGGCGTATGTTTAACATTTTTATTCCTTTTGATGCTAATATATTTGAGATTATGTTTGGTCATATTATCGGCTTTAATAAAGAGCTTAACTTATTCTGGCAGATCCTATCTTCTAATGTTTTATGGAAGCTCTGGAAATGCAGGAATGAGGAAAGATTTCAAAGTAGTACCAGGTTGCTTACTGAGCCTTTCAAAAGTCTCACATACTTCAAAAAAATTTTGCAGATTCAAATCACGATGAGGGTGGAGAAAGACAAATTCAAGAGACTGCTGAAGAGTGTTCACGCCACCTTCTTCTCTTACGAAGTCAAGGATGCTCATGCCTGGAGGAAACACATTGACAACTTGCATTTTTTTGAAAGAACCGTCAAGGATTTCAACTGGGAACTAAAGAAAAACAATAAGCTGGCCTCTGATAGTATGATCCTTCTCCTGCACCAAATTCAGAAGAAGAAGAATATCATGTGGATGGAGGGCACTCAGCGATGGACTGCCTGGGTCGATGAATATAATAATATCTTAGCTTAAGTTTACTTTTTGTCTTTGTTTTGCTAGTCATAAATGTTAAACTCTGATACTATCATGTGAGGCCCTGCCTTTGTATTTTGTTTATACTGGGAACTGTGACATGATGTAAATTCTCTTTTTGATATAACTATATTTAATACAAAAAAAAATTTAATTTATATTAATTAAATAATATAATTTATTAGTAAATTATTATTATTTTTTATTTCATAATTATTATTATTGTTAATAGTTTTATTAAATAAATTATTTATTAAGGTTTTGTTATTCAAGTTCAATTATTAATTACTATTAATTAATAATTAACTGTGTTGTTATATTGTTTTAAATATTTATATTCTTTTAATGAATATTAATTAAATAGAGTTTTATTTTAATACTTATACATAGAAAGTAAAATAATGTGTTTTAAAAAAGAAATATATATGCAAGTTTTGAACTTGATTGGGACTTAATTAGGAAAACATGTTTTCTTTATATGATTGGATTTAGGAATAAATAGATTGTCACTTATATCTTTATTGCTCAATTTTGTCGGTTTGGGGGTTTAAGTCAATTCCTTAGGAAATGAACACCAAAGGGATGGTGTGTTTATGCTGATGCTTAGGTGCTTATGTGTCCTTTTGTTGTGCTATATGATGTTGTGTTGGTTCGATTTCTTTTACCCAACCGTATCATCTTAAGCTCATGTTTGTGGACACTTTGAGAGTGCTTTATGATCACGTAATTTTGAGAACCCGAAGTTCTTGTATGGGCAAAAACTGGTTTTGGGGTTTTATGTATTCTCAACGGCATGATCTGCAGGTGTCGTAAGCCACCCACAACAGCCTAGTGGAAAAACCGCTGGGGCTTGTCGTGGGATCCCACGGCAGCTAGCGGTTGCTTGCTGCAGGGGTCCGCGAGGGAGCCGCAGGGTTGTGACCCCACAGAGGTTCCCTTTTTAAAGGTTTTTTTATGTTTGATTAATTATTTTTTTAAAAATAGTTAACTTTTAATTATTAAATTTTAATAATTAATTTTTAATTATTTAATAATAATTTTTTATAAAATTTAATTTAATAAATGTTATATTAAGTTTATAATATTTAATAAATATTAAGTATTAATTTATTATTTATTAAAAATTAATAAGGTTTATTTGCTAATAAATAATAAAGAGGTTTATATTTATTAATATTTGAAAATGTTATTTATTAGATGTTGTTGATTAATAAATCTTAAAATAGGAAATATTTATTAATGATTATGATTTAATATTGAATATTGGGATATTCAACGATATCCAATTTGAGGTAATTCATAATATTATCTTATTATTAAAATGCATGAGTATTTTTATATATGTAGGGAGCAATTTAATTAGAATATTTATTTATACATTGATGTAGATATGCATGGTTTTTTTTATATGGCCAAAATGGACTTTACCTAACAAAGTGATTTCTTAAACAACTGAAACTTATAAGATGATTTGGTTTCTTCTCGTGTACTTTTTTGCATTTTCTATTGTGTTATTTTTTGGGAGATTAGGTTGACTTTTAGGTTTTGCATACTAGAGGTTTGGGGAAGCATGTTTTTTTCTGAGATGTGTATTTGTAGTATTGTAATGTGATTATGGTCTCCATCATTGTTTTACCCAACCTTATAGGTTTTTTAAGCTCATGGATATGTGATCTTCTGAGAGTACTTTAAGTTGTTATGGTTAATTGTGAACCATAGGTTCTTGTATGGGAAGGAATTGGTTTTGAGACTTATGTAATTACCATCTTGATGTCTTGATCCTTTATGAACCTAGGGGATGCTAAATAGGTACATCTTAGGGGAGTGTCTTGCATAGGGGTTGTTAGTAATAATTAAGAGGGGGGGTGAATCAATGGCCTTAGAAATTTATCCAATTTAAACTTTAATCCACCAATTAATACTTCTCAAATTATTAAGTCCCAACAAGATGCATGCCTTTGAAATACTTGAAACAAATAACTGTCTGTCGATTTACCTTGTCTGTCCTTATTCTCTTTGATAACCGATAAGTAGTAAACTGCATTTATCAATACTCAGTAAATATGCAAAGTGTACCAATCAATCCATAAATGCATATGTAGAATGTAAAACAATAAAGTAATAAACCATACACATATAACACAAGGATTTTAATGTGGAAACCCTATTAAGGGAAAAAACCACTGGGACCGGTACCCCAAATTTTCACTCTTCTGAAGTGAGCCCTATTAGGAGCCAACCCTGTTAAAGGTTACAAACACACTGTTAAGTGTGACCTTGTTAGAGGATTTTCAATACATAGGTTGTCACTTAGTATTTGGCATCTACGCTACCATCCTTGAATCAGTCTCATGACTGTCAATAGGCTTTATGCAAATCTTACTACCATCCTTGAATCATCCTCCTTCTTAGATTGTCAATAGGCTTTAGGTAAGACTGGTGCTACTATCATGAGTCAACCTTCTGGTAATCTGTTAGGATATACCTCAATTAAAAAAGACTGTTAAGTCTTTCTCTATTAAGAGACTTAATGCTTCAATGGTTAAACTGAAACAAAATGACCTGTTTCTAATGCAACTGAATTGCAGATTTTCAGATCTATTTACTTGCAATATCTTTCTGATCAATGTATCAATATATTTCCTTTGTACTTAACTCTTTCTTCTCTGTGATGCTGTTCTTTTCTGTCCGTCGATGTCTACAAAATTCTTTAGCTCTCCCTCAACTTGATTGATCAGGACTGCATGAAGTTAATCCTTCATCAGTTTCTCTTCAGTATCTTCTATCAGTTCACTCCCCCATGTATCTAATTGATTATTGACCACACAGAGAATGAAAAATGCTTGTCTCTTAAATAGACATGATATTCCTTAATTCTTGGTTCTTGATTCTTGGCGTGAAAATCAATCCAACCAAATTGATTTAAGGCTTTAACTCCTGATTTATCTCGTAGTTATCTTCTTTCCAACTGTACAAATCACTTACTTAATTGTGGTCGAATAAAACAAATCAAACAACTAGTTAAGTCTATCTTTTAGCTCTACCAGCTAGATATTTTGTCATTTTCTGATCTCTCTATTATGTCGGTCAATTCTATAGTTCATCACTGGTGACAATTGCCAGTTCCATCGGTGTAACTTCAGTTAGCTTCGGGATCTCTGTCCGTCGGTCATCATTGGATCTTGTTCATCGGGAAACACTATTTTTAGCTCATCGGGCATCCTTTGATTCTACTTCATTGGGCAATACTGTCTTCTATTCTTCGAGTACCACTGTGACTTTTATCTCTGTCTTTACCAATGGTGTGCACTCTGCCGGTGTATTTTGTCACTTAGTGAATACTTGACTTTTATGCATTGCTAAAAGCATAACCTCTATTTCATTTATTCTCTGAAGTCTTTGGCATTATGTGTATGACCATACAAATGATATCAAGTTGACATCAATGAAAATACAAACCATTAACTTATTTAATGTCTTGCATCATCTCCAACTTAATATAGTGAACCATTTAATCAGTTACATGTCATCAATCTCTCCCTTTGGCATTGATGGCAACATGCTATATTATCATACTATACTATTGCTAATACAATATGAAATACAATTGTTGAGATTCATCAAATTACCAAACAGTTTTCTTTGATAATCGATAAAATGTCTGACCACCAGTAAGCTCTATGTAAGCTTAGATTTGATTCTTGCAGCTTTCCTTTTTCTTCTTCTGATGTGTTGTGACCTCTATTGGTGTCAATTCTCTCTTTGACTGTTCTTCTTCTTTGATGTCTCTGTCTTTTGTTTGCAACTTTTATACAAATACTCTCCCTATGGATATGATCTCTCCCTGTTTGGAGTATTCTGATGATGAATAGTTTCTGATGATAATATGGAAACATTCTCTCCCTTTGACAACAATGCCAATCAAATATTTTACAAAATATCTAACACTCTGTCAACCAATTTCTTCTTTCCATAATATATTCCTTGAATTTCCCTTATCCATTATCAATATAACAATCTTCTCTTAGTACTTGGTTATGATATATACCTTTCTGTATATAGATGTAGCGTTGAAGTTCAGCTTTTGCTTGCATAAATCATGTCTGATGTGATGATAATATATGGTTGATGCATTGTTCTGTCCTTTTACTGACTATTAGACATGGGTTTTACCCCTAGTCTTTTCCTCAGGTACTCAAATGTATCCTTTGGCAGTGGCTTGGTGAAGATATCATCCAATTATTCTTTTGATTGCACATATTCAAGTATTACTTCTTTCTCTTGAACTTGTTCTCTTAAGTAATGATACTTGA